>UYYA01004681.1:0-51885 GCA_900624975.1 Angiostrongylus costaricensis
CATCAGCAAAGCGAAGGTGAAGTAATTGCCGACTATCGATTTTCACCCCCATATTTTTCCACTCTAATGCCCGCATGACGTACTCAAGGGTTGCCAAAAATAATTTTGGCGAGAGGGGTTCGCCTTGCTTAGCCCCTCCTTTGACATCGATGATAACATCGTTGTAGAATGGTGATATCTTGGTTGTCAAATATTTGTATAGCTCAAGAAGAATCTTTATACACTGAGTCGGGGCTCCTTGACTATCAAGTGCTTCCATGACTGCTTCTATATCAGTTGAATCAAAGGCCTTCTGTAAATCAATGAAAGTGCGACAGAGCGGTCTTTTGTACCCTCGCGATACTTCAATGAGTCTCATTATCGCGGGGATGGGGTCCATCGTACTAAATCCTTTTCGAAAGTCTGCTTGCTCACATGGCTGTCCTTTGTCCAGTGTTCTGTCAATCCTGTTTAGGACGACTAGAGTGCAAAGTTTGTAGTCGAGAAACAGCAAGCAGATTGCCGATAGTTGCAGGTATCGTGTAGGTCACCATTCTTGAACACTAGCACGGTCGTGCTGGTCCTCTATTGATTAAGGACCTTACATTCGGATAGGTAACGTGTGAAGAGCCAAGCCAGTGTATTTACGAAGACTGGCGGAAGGTTCTTCAGGTGTTCGGATTTTATCCTGTCCGGACCTGGTGCTGTGCTATTTTTCCACCGACGAAATGGCACGTCGGATTCCGGAAGGAGGAAATGGTGGTTCAATATATCCATCCTCCTTTGTTTTATATGATGGAAGGCGGACGTGGCTATCCAAGAGATCTGAGTAGTATTCATGAACGATTTCCTCCATTGCCTTTCTGGACGCTGTAATTGTTCAATCTGGGCGTCGGAGTGCAATCATCATCACCTTGTAACTGGCGAAGCTTCGGCGGGCTTTGCGAATGCTTTTCCCAGCCTCTGCAGCTTCAACGGTAACTGCTGCTCTTCTTTCTTTAAGATCCTCTTTTATCGCCTGTCTGCATTGATTTGCAAGTTCGGACGCTAGTTCGTGGTTGCCTGTTGTTCGTGCGATTCCACGATGGCGTATCAGCTCGAGTGTTTCCGGATACAGACGTCTCTTGGTGGCTTTCGTATTCTCAGATTTCTTTACGCCAACGTGAAGATGTTGAGTGAGTCGATCATATTCTTCGTCGATTTAGTCGATAACGGCATCTTCCCAACAACCGACTAATGAATTGGAAAAGTCTCAGTTTATGGTGGTTTTGAGACTTCGTTTTTTGAATTTAGTGGATTTTTATCCTTTCTGCGAGAAGTGGAATTTTGCACGAAGGAGGCTATAGTCTGAGCCCTTGTAGAATTTTGGGACAGCAGCAACATCAGCTAGGCGAAACCTTCTATTTACTATAATGCGGCCTATTTCGTTATGGCACTCTCCATTGGGAGACTCCCACGCCAAACGCTGAGGGTGGGGCTTCTGGAATTGCGAGTTACCATGGATGGCCTTGGTCTTTGTGATAAACTCAGAGAGCCGCACACACTGTTTGTTCCATTATAATCCGCGGGTCCCGGCGTGATGTTCTTCATACCTTGTTCTTTGTCCAATCTTGGCGTTGAAACCATCGGTGATGACTCCGAAGAATGTATGGTCTTCTCCGTAGAACTTCTCCAAGTCCATATAGAACGCTCCGACCTCTTCTTCGTTATAATTCGATGTCGGCGCGTGGCGTAAACGAAGAATTTTGTTAAAGGTGGTATTGATCCACATTTTTTAATCTTAAACGTCCAATTCGGGTTGTTAGTTATTCGAAAGAATCAACGTTTATGGACAAACTCTTGTTGACGAGGACGCGGACGCCGCAGACTCCTCTACTGTCGCATGCTCCTAGTGAAACTTCTCCTCCGGTGTCATAGACGGCGTTGAATGGGCGGCGTCGCTTTTTCTTGACCAGGCCGATAACACCGTGTCTTATCCTTCTTGCTTGCATGAGCAAGACTTCCATCGAAAACTCGGATGCAAGTGTGCATGCATTGTAGGTACAGCTCGTCACCTTAGTTCTTTGCAATCCCGGTAGCGGCCCTGAGATTTTAGCAGCCTCTTCGTACTCGTCCTACCCAACGCTCACGAATTGGGACTCTTTCCGGATTAGGTGAATGAGGCACGTTTCTTTTACTGTTTTAGCTTTTTGATACACACGTATAGCTTGCTGAGCTCTGAACGTGGGGGCCGGGTATACTCACGGGTAGCTTACCAGGTTCTTCCAGAGTGGACATGGAGCTTATTTGTTGGAGGCGACTCCTAACCGCCTCCCATATAACTCCCTATCACTTGATTGCAGACTTTCCACCGAAGTGACTCATGGAATTAAATCCGCATAAACTGGAATGCACTCACACACGCGTACATGAATACGCGTATCAAACACAGCCAAACGTGGTATCCTAGCAATAAATAATACCGTAATCATATAGACTACATCATGATAATTTGAAGTTGTTGCATGGCCGGTGTAACCGTTGTCTCGAAAATTTGTAAGAGATCAAACCATCATCTAATTTGCTCAACTTTCCATTTTTCACAAAAAGGTTAGAAAGCCGCAAATAAGAAATCTCAATACTACCATAATCTGGAATTTACCACATTCATTAGTCGGCTGTTGAAGAGATGCCGTGCCGTTTTGGTAACATCGACGAGGAGTACCACCGGTCCCTTCAACATTTTCACTTCAGCACTAGGAAAGCCGAGAGTTCGAAAGTCACCAAAAGTCGTCTCTCTCTAGAAACGCTCGAGTTGATATGCCAACGCGAGGCAAATGTCTAATAGCAGCCTCGTGTCCGATCGTCAAGACAACAGTGAATTACTGAGCAGTTGTAAGCCATCTGTTGATTCCGACGTCACTCAACTCATTAGCTTCTTCCTGAATAGAACTGAGAACCCTTCACTAAAGTTCCGTAGAAAACGTCAATTTCTGGTTTTTGAGATTAAAAAAAAATATCCCACATGTAAAAAGAAAACTTTTCAAATTTTTTAGTAAGGCGTCGGAAATGCTTTATTATGCATCAAAACATGTATAAAAACGATAAAAGAACACGGTTCTAGGAGTTCACCAATCTCAGAAGGATGAGTTATGCATTCCACTTCATCAAGCACCGTTAGAGGTAGTTGAATGCATAGCTGTCCAATACAAGACCTTCGGTGCTTACCGATGTATCAAATCGGTGGTGCTATTCAACCTTTCAAAGAAGGCTGGTAGCAATTTTCCTACCCCGTAAGGACGGAAGGTTTGGTGAATCCGAGGCATAGAAACCAGCCTACGACCACGTGTGTATCACAGGGTATCTCCAACTTTTGCTCCACACGCGTCCATCAGATCTCCTACAGCAATAGCATAATATTTTATGTAATTAAAACAATTTGAACAAGTACATAAAAATCTGGTAAACTTGATAAAACGAAAACATCTGCTTTAGCAATTAAAAATACAACATGTTTAGTGTATTGTTAAAGACATGATCAAAAAAATACCAAAGCTCGGTAAGAGGAAACACAAAACAAGACAGAGAAAGAAAAATCACGACGGGTTACACAAATATCCTTCCTAATAACGAAGACTAGGCGAGACTTTTAACGAAAGGATGTTGTCCAGTCGGTGGAGGGAAAACAATAGGTGGAGTTGGACACACCCTTGAGTGATTGCAGTCCGCTGTAAATATCGCCATACTGAAACGACAATTCCAGGTGCAGTGATTTGCCTTGTGAATATCTGAAAAAGTGCCCAACTCCTCCTACAGCTTTGGTAACTAACATAAACGACGTATGCTTGAGCTCTTAAGCATAGTTTGTCGTATACATGTGATGTTCCTCGATTTGAATAAAACATGTAGGAAATTATAGAGACGACTTTTCTAAGTGGACTTCTACTTCTACTATTCAACGACTTTTGAATTCGCGCATCACTTACTCAACACCGAAAATTGCTTCTTTGAAGGGATAAACTTCTCAACTAGTTGTGTGGCATCTGCTCGGCCAGTGATCTACTGATCATATCACATAATCAAGGAGGCAGATTTAAAAAAGCTGGGATGCATGATTGGTTGTTGGAATTTTTATTGCTAACTGCTGTTTCAGCGAATACAAGACTTCTTGAAAGAAACAATAAGTAGGTATTCAGACAGTCACCGTCATATGGTCACAGTCGTTGTCAGTTCTGTTCAATGCAAGCTTCTGTTAGCCAGTGCGATATTCCGAAGGCAGCATACGGTTTATGACATTGCTTTCCTAGTACAGGACATAAAAGGGTTAACCAGAATGATGAGAAGTTAGGTTCTTCAACAAAAGACCTTAAAAAATTGAACCTAGCACGTGTCATCATCACCGACATGACGTCGAATTGGGAACAACGGCGAAGAAGTTGCGTTACAAGGTTAGAGCTAAACATAATACTCAATCCATGTAAGTAAAAACATCACTGCGCTAAATGCTCTATTTATCTATAGATAATAAGGGGATTAAAGCAAGCTTCTATACAAAGACAAGCAATGAAAATTTATTTTGGCGAAAGCGGCAAAAAGTGGAAGAAAAGGAGTGAATAGCCGACATAACAGTACTGTTGGTTGGCAGAGAACTAAGCGAATCAACAACGGTCAATTCAACCAAATAGTATTTGTGTATTGAAGAGAGCAGAACAAGAAAGAAAATGGTTCCGGTTTATCCTAATCCTTCTTTTGATCGAGATCCGTTGCTCTCCTATTTCGAAATTGCACAAAAGATTCTTGGGAACACGATCTCCGTGGGGTTTTTTTTGCTGTACTTCAGTTATATTTGGTTTCCAGTTGAAAAGAAAAGAACCAGCGTCTTGACAAAAAGGAACAGTTTACTGACCGAACCAAACATTTCCTAGATCGGATGGAAGTTAGCGAAACGTGCGTTGCGAGAGATTGTAAAGAGCGAAAACAGAACGATGAAAGATGTGTCGTTTTTCCTCCCGTTAAACTTTCTTTCAGGCCAATTTTAACTTCGAGTTTTTCAATTGCTCCATTCAGATATTTTTTTCACCTCAGTGGCTGAATAGCTTCAAACAAGTAGTTATTTCACTGGTACCTTTATAAGCAGCATGAAGTA
Organism: Angiostrongylus costaricensis; assembly: GCA_900624975.1. Lineage (NCBI taxonomy): Eukaryota > Metazoa > Nematoda > Chromadorea > Rhabditida > Metastrongylidae > Angiostrongylus > Angiostrongylus costaricensis. The sequence continues at coordinate 5,105 of UYYA01004681.1, forward strand.
AAACCCCAATCACAATGGTACTGAGATATTTGCAAGACTACGGACCGCAGGTCTCTGTGCTGGCGAACGAACGCGCTATTGCTTTTTCTGGGAGTAACGCGTTCACCACCACACCATGCCAGTCATTCGCTTCGCCTGACTCTCAGGTAGTTATATCGATCAGTGCCATCAGCAATCACCTCCAGTAATCTTTGATTTCACTTGCATTTCGATACAACTTAATAATCGAAAATCTTCTTGACACATAAACATATATAATTAACTACAAGACTAGTAATAACTAGAAAAATCAGTGAAATGCCCACTTTTTTCAGGCTTTGGGAATATTTTAGAGATTTCATTTGCCGCAGTATCCTATGGTTATAGATCTGCTATCTCTCCGAAGATCTGGTAACGAACTTACCTGGAAACAGCTCACACCCTCCGATCCATGTGAGCATGCCCTAGCACAGCAACCTGAGCACTTCAAGAAGGTGATCGCTTGACCAGCATTCGAGGACCTTCATAAAGAAGACGCAAACACACAAGCCTCAAAAAACAGCTATGCATTGGAGAACGCCATCTTTTGCTGCATAACGAGATCCGGCTTCTTCGAATGCTTTCGCACTGAAAATATAAAACTTGTAGATGAGACTCTGCAGTGCAATTAACAAAGCTAGGCATGAACCGAGACATGCCAGTTCATATTGGATTGCCTATCCTTCACGAATTATACGGATTGTGGTAAATGGATATCGTCGCGAATATCTTGTACGAGCAAACATGCTCTAACATGGTTTCTCGCTGCACTATGTTACTTCAAAGCAGTGCGCACTTTTTCTAAAGAGAATGGCACAAATGAATATCAGTTAAAAACGTCTAAACGAGAAGGAACCAATCAACTAAGTAGCTAAATAAACATCTGAATCACCCCTTTCTTTCACCCTATTTTGATTACGTTACCATCTTGCTGTGTTTGTAATGAAGTGCTTCGAAGAAACTGTTGTGTGAATAACTAAGAAAAAAAACCGTTTTTTTATTTGTTCCAATTATTTTTGTATAAGACATACTGAGCGATGTACAGGTAGGTAGGTTTGATCGGAATAGACTAGTGATATATTCCTCAATCAAGATCCCTACAGCGTATATGAAACAGAGCAAAAACAGCAAGAACTGCACATCGTTTAAGCCTCTGAACTTTTTATGCTATCAGCCAATTGGGTCATTTGAACAAAAATCAATCGTAAGGAGAAAATTCGTTGTGATCTCGACAACGAAATCCATACAGGCGGCATTCGACGAAACCTCAGCCATACTCACCTCCATACAGACTTATAAACAACATTTCACTATCCAAAAAAATAAAGAAAAGGCTAAAGCTTACCCAAAAAAGGCTTACTAGGAAAGGAGTTCGACAAACTGCAAGTCATTTGGAAGAAGCCCTTATCCATGGACTCCAAGAGATGTGTCGCCATTAAAACCAAATTTGGGTCACTTGATGATGAATGGAAGTGCTATATGCCACGGGTAACATCGTCGCAGGACATTCTTTACAAAAACATAGAAAAGGAAAACCAACACAAAAACAACACAAAGGATAAAAAGAGAATGAAGCTCTTAGCGTTGATCAATCTCTGAGGGATGTGCCATGAATTCGACTTCATTAAGCATCGTTTGGAAGTGATTGAATGAATATGTGACCATTGCAACGACTCGCAGCGGCCTAGCGATGTATCCGGGCAGTGCCGCTATCTTCGCAGACAAGTCTGGTGCCAACTTGCCGATTCTGAAAAGAAAGAAGGCTTGGTGGACCATGAGCGTGGAAATCGATTCCACGTGTGTATTGCATGGCGCCTCCGACCACTGCACCACCCGCACCCTACAAAAACAACGAAAAAAACACATATACAAAAAACACAGTGCGGTAATAAATATGTAGCTCGAATCTGGTACATCCTAACTTCGCGTGTCGAACGTACTACGACTATGATGTTGCCTTGGTCGAACTGACAGTAGAGAACGGATAAATAGAAAGGACGGCAACCTATAGGAAGTATTTGCATCATTTTACCACATAAGAATGACACATTTAAGTATACGAGGTTTTTTATAAACAGAGCGATGTGCAAGGAAACCTCGAAAAAATCGAGAGTGAGGGAAATGCTCGCCAATTAGGAACACGCGGCTGCAAACGCGACTGTCACCCTTCGTGAACATCTCGAGCTTGCGTCTGATAAAGTTCTTTTCTTCGTCCATAACCATAAATTTCTTTAATTTCTTTTCAAAGAAATTTGGACAATTCCTAGTATAGTAGTTGAATGACTTTATGTTATAGCACTGCTGCAAAATTGTTGCTTCTTTCCGATTTCGATCAAAACATGACCATATTGTAAGAAGACCACTAAAACGTATTCTACTTCAGGTTTTTCATAGATGATGCTGCAGGTGGATAAGCCACTATGTTATATATATATATGTATATATATATATATATATATATATATATATATAGTTAGGAAGCTAATAGCACAATAGATCATCACGAGCACGCTGCTGGATCGATCCAGCTCNTATATATATATATATATATATATATATATATATATATATATATATATATATATATATAGTTAGGAAGCTAATAGCACAATAGATCATCACGAGCACGCTGCTGGATCGATCCAGCTCCAAGGTTACCAAATCTCTCACCCCTCGGGGTCGCGAAACTCACTCCGGACTTGTCCGGAAACAAATCACTTTTTGCAATTCAATTAAGAACGTTCCAGCTTCGCTATCTCCAGGCTTCAGTGAGAATCGACTCGACCAGCATACAACGACATTCAAGATGAAATGAAAATCCCCAAACAGCAACCGAAACCACACTTAAACAGTTGGAAGATCATCTTGGATGATAGATGACAGAAAATGAATTGAAAGTCAAAAGTGCTGGCGTCCGCAAGTAGGCGTGAAGACAGGTCGTGCAAAGTAAAATAAAAGGATAGACGATAACGGTCTCGACGTTGATCAGCCCCTGAGAGAAGCGCCATGCATTCGACCTCAATAAGTATCGCTAAAGGTGACTGAATGCATGTCTGGCGCTTGTAACGGCTCGCAGCAGCCTAGTGATGTATCCGGCCTGTGTCGCTATCTTCCTAGAAAAGTCCTGTAATAATTTGCCGATTTCGGAGGGATGGAAGCTTAGTGAGCCTTGGGTGCATGGATCGAACCCGTGTGCATTGACGGACGCCTCCGGCCACTGCACCACACGTGGACTAAAATAGAGTAAGAAATGAAAAAATATATATATACACATACATTCTTAAGACGGTGCGGCAGTCCTCTTTTTGAATTTACCAGATCCGAGGTTTTTGAGAACTTTTCCGAAAATTATAAAATGTTGAGTTTATAAAAGTAGCAGTTTGTTGAAAATCACCACTGTCGCAAAGATGTTGACCTTTTTCGGGAAGTTAACAAATTCAATGCATTTCTATGATAGTCTCTGAAACAAAGGGGCCAACCAGTTATCTGGAAATATTGAACATTTTAGGTGAATGGGATGCGAAAAGCATTTTTTCAGCAGAACAAGCTTTTACATGGTAGTTAGCAGTTTAAAGGTTCAACCATGTCTTATCCAGTCAGAAATCCACGTTGGATATTTCGTGGCAACTTCGACAGGTGGGAAATTAGCACAGATTAGGAGACGAAATATCCTGCATTGTTCTCGAAACGTTGCTATGACTAGCTTTGGTTTGTTCGAATCAAATTTTTCAGAGGCAGTAATGACATCTGAGGATTCGAAATCTCAGAATTATTCATCGTTCACAGAGCCCTTTTCTCCTTGTATCCAGACGGAATATGTTCGCGTAAGTGTGCAAGGTTTGAGCTTGAAGCAGTATTTATATTATTTGAAACGAGCTCCATCGTTTAGACCGTTGGAGATTCTCTCGGACTTGTTAATCTCACGCCAGCTGCTCTCCAGTGCCTTGCAGACAGTGTATTTCTAACATGATTCCGTTTTTCTAGCCTGTGTTTTCGTTTCTTTTGTTCCGAAACTTTCTTATCACGAGCATAGTCTCGCATAGGCTCGAAATCTGCTGATATACTTACTGTTTAAACGATTTATACTCGTTCGTGCGTTTCTAGTTATTTGTGTTTTGAAGTTAACGGAACTTTTAACTCGCTGCTCGAAGGCAGCGCGTAAATTAGCGATTCATGGTCGACGAAGAACAGTACTGGCTGGTGATGTACAGAACGCCCTGCGTATGATGTGCATTCCGGTGATTCTTTCAGTCTGTTTACATGAGTAAAGGTCATTTGTTTGTTCTTGCTTTTAGGTTCCTACAGCATTTATGGTCCCGCCACAACCTTCCATGCTACAACTGCGTATGCCAGCTGGAGAGCAACTATATATCAAGGATAATGTGGATCTCAATATGCCGTTACGAGCACAGCCTTCCCAAACCAGAAATCCCAGCGAACGTCATATTCGTAGTACGAGTGTTTTTACATTTTCATTTCTTATACAACTCATTTCTTCATTTCTCACTCTCAGAGCTTTCCTTTTACTTGGAAGTGTGACTAAATACTCTGGATTGCTTCTTTGAGGTCAGATTAAAGTTTCACTGCTTGTACTATTTTAGTCACCCTACCTATATTCCGGACTATGTTATGAAGTTGGTTGTGCATTCTTACGCAATTTTTTTTTAGTTCAGTGGCTACGGGTAGAAAACGATGAATACCCACAACCACTGAAGAAAATGAGGATGGCGCTGCCAGGAAACGATTTCACCTCTTCTCGTCTTCCGGCTGCACTGAGAAAAAGGTCATAGAATCACATTTTCTTAATTACATCTGCTTTTTCACTACGACTCAATGAGAGAGAATGGCTAGTAGTGCAGTAAGCCGTTGTTGTGAAGGTAACGTGAAAATGTAAGAAAGCAAAAAGTAAAATGCGCGATCTGCAAAATAAAAGACGATTTTGATTACGCATGTTTATATGTGTTACATTTTGTTGACTAAGGACCTTACTACATCCTGAAATCGTTTCACCATCACTTTCGTATCGTTTGGCCGCTCAGGGATTGCCAAGAAAGGAACGCATTTTGCTTAACCCCTTGCCTCCGGATCCCTTGTCAGTGGTGAGTTTCATTGAAAAATTGGCTTGTTATTTCAATATGGTCGTTTTATTCTCAAGTGTCCAAAATTTACTTAATTTGTTTTCACAGTACACTTCTAATTTAGGAAGAACAGAGATACCTTAAGGAAGTTGTTGAAGCTTGTGTTGGTGTGGATCGTGAAAAGCGTCGAAGAGCTCTTCAGTCTCTCGAGCGAAATGCAACGCTTCATGTGTTTCTACCACGATTATCGCGCTTGTTTCATACATCTGTACGTTGTAGCTGGGCAAAGACTAAGAAGCTAAACCATGAATCAGTTTCATTTTCATTCCGATTACAGCGTGTGTCAATTTTCATTTAGGGATTTTGGATAGAAGATGTGCTTGACAACCGTTTTTATGTGAACGTATTCAGTTTCAGGTTCGTTGTAATATTGTCCTTCGTTCTCTCTCCATGCTGATTTACATTGTACGAATGATGAAAGCGGTTGCCTTTAATGCCTCAGTGAAGCTAGATGGGGTGGTAAGTGACACTCCACTCATTCCTATTTACTACTTTGTCCTTCAACGACTCTTCTGTCAACAATTACATGCTTTCCTTTTTTTGGGTATACAGCGAGTTTTATAGCTTCACGAATTTTTGCCATCGCTGATCAGTTGCATGGTATGCAGAATTTTATGCGATCGACCAGAACTGGAGGATCACTGGGTACTTCGTGATGTTGCTGGCAGCACTCTGATCAAGATCTTAAAGTGTGTGACACCACAACTCGGATTTTCTTCAATAATAGGAGTGTTGCATTACGGAGGGATTATTCGCCGGTTTAAAAACATTACAAGCAGACAAACAGCGCCTTTATCCAAATTCCAACTTTCGAGTACTTTAGAGATCACGGCACGGAAAATATTCGTCGCCGTTCGTTTCTGTTCGTGAAGAAAGTTTTTTTTGATTCATCATCAAGTTATCCTATGATCTATGGAACAATTGCGACTCTACTAGAGCTTGCTCCACCGGACGAAGTAAGCTGAACATTTCTCTACATTGCTTTTCATAATCGCAACAGAAAATGGAAATTTGAAACCTAATGATGCATTTATTTATACGGTCCTATAAACTAATCTTTTTGAGCCGATGCGAAGTTGGTATAGGTCTTCGTTGTCGTTGTTGTTGTTGCCGTTGCTGCTGTTATTTTTAGTCGACGGGCGACGTTTCGGCGATTTCGCCTTCCTCAGAGCCTAGACATATTTAATGTAATAGTAGTCTTATATTCGGTGAAATATTTATAGTATTAATAAAGACCGAACGTTCATATAAACTCCGTATTGTTCAAAAAAGCTTCTCACCGTGTGTTACGAGTGGGACTGCCTGCGTGTTGTTCACGTGGGACGGCGAGCGAGACCCACCGAGAGTCAAAATATTATTTTGAAAAGAGATGCCAGGTCACGTGTGATAAGAGGCATTCATCTTTCTGGTTCATATTTGGGTTTTTGAAATCTATCCAAAACATCTCGAGAGTTTCGCGCGTTGATGTTTTCGATTCCTCCGCTAGGATCCGGCCGGTCACATCAAAGTCACCGCCATTGTTGCTTTTGCTCCCTATATGTACCTAGAGTAGTGCTTTGATGAATTCTAGCTTTTCCATCTAAGTGTTCTTTTATGCGGACATAAGGCGGTCTTCCCGTTTCCCCATTGGATTCCTCACCGCATGCTTTACCAGAGCTCATGCAATCACCGTCTGTCCCGTTTGGACAGATTATACAGTTTTCTGAGCTGCACAAACCATCATAGAGACGGTTTCAAACTAACTGACGGCGTAGGGTATTGGATGGGATGTCAATAATTGTTACATATTTTTCAAGACCACTTTTTCTTAAGCACCTCTTAATGGCGTGACTTACTTTATTTGATATGAAAGGTAGCCTAAAAGGCATCTTACTTACGTCCGAAATATTATTTTGGGGAAATACCCTACATTTTTCTCTAACCCGAGTGGCTTCTACTTCGTAGCCATTGGAAATGGCTATTTTTCGTGCCAGGTTTTGCGATTCTTTCCTTCCCTCTTTTCCTGTACACACATTTTTAGCAGTATGGTGCATGTTTTTTATAAGTGCTTCTTTCATGTGTGAAGGATGAGAGGAAAGGTAGTGAACTAGTATGTTTTTACTACTTGGCTTATGTATGTATATAAATGATGCAGTTACATTTAATCTCTTTGGGTTAAGTCGCCGTTTCTCTTGTGGGCAGATAGGAGGTTGTTATTCTGTCATAACAGGATAAGAAATTTGTGACGTAAATTTCTTCGCCTAAGAAAGAGCTTCTTTTGGGCAGCTTTTTGTATTTTCCATCCATTGATGGATGCCAACCGCACACAGTTTACATGGCTTTGAAATGTGCCTTCACATGCCAAGCAATAAGCATGAGGCATAGGGAAAGACCGCACGTGAGCACAAGACACTCTTCCCTGCGGTCCGTATTTCGATCCTTGCAATTTATCTAGAATACCTGAAAATCGATGAAAGTGAGACAGAGCGGTCTATTGCACTCTCGGGATCCTTCAATGAGTCTTGTTAACGTGTGGATGTGATCCATTGTACTAAATCGTTTTCGAAGCTTTGCTTGCTCACATGGCTGTGCTTCGTCCAGTGTTCTGTCAATCCTGTTTTGGTCGACTCCAGAAAAAAGTTTGTAGGCGACAGACAGCAAGCAGATTGGGCGATAGTTGCCGATATAGTGGAGATCGTCCTTCTTGAACCTCAGCACGCTATTGCTGTTCTTCCACTAAGTAGGGACATTCAGACAGGTGACGTGTGAAGAGCCGAGCCAGTGTGCTTACGAGGATCGGAGGAAAGTTCTTTAGGTCTTCCGATCTTTTCCCTTCCCGACCTGGTGCTGTTTGATTTTTCACCGATGAAATGTCGGATTTCGGAAGGGAGAACCGGTGGCACAACACATCCGTCCACCTTTATTTCATATGACGGAAGGTGGACGTGGCTATCGAAGAGATCTGTGTAATATTCGCGAATAATTTCTCTATTGTCTTTCTGGACGCTTTAACTGTTCCGTCTGAGAGACGGAGTGCAACCATCTTAATCTTGTAATTGGCGGCGCTTCGGTGGGCTTTGTGAATGCTTTTCCCAGCCTCTGCAGCTTCGACCATTACGGCTGCTCTTCTCTCTTTAAAATCTTCTTTTATCTGTGTGCATAGTTTTGCAAGTTTGGACGTTAGTTCACGGTTGCCTACAGCTCGTGCAATTTTACGCTAACGTATCAGCTCGAGTGTTTCTGGAGACAAACATCTCTTGGTGACTTTCGAACATTCAGCATTTATAGCGCTAACGTGAAGATGACGAATGAGTTGATCATATTCTTCGTAGCTGTTATCGACAACGGTATCTTACCAATAGCCGACTAATAAATTGAATAAGTCCTAGTTTGCCGTGGTTCTGAGACTTCCGTTTTGAAATTTAGAGGCTATTCATCCTTTCTGCAAAAATGGAATCTTGTACAAAAGAGACGATGCTCGGATTGCGTGTAGAATTTTAAGACAACAGCGACGTCGGTTAGGCCAAACCTTCTATTTATTATGATGTGGCCTATTTCTTTATCGTACTCCCCATTGGGAGACTCTCACGTCCAGTGTTGAAGGTTTGGTTTCTGGAATTACGAATTAGTATGGATGGTCGCGGTAGTCATGATAAACTCAGAGAGCCGCTCACTCTGTTCGTTCCATTCTTATCCGTGGGTCCAAATGTGATGTTCTTCAGATGATCTTCTTGTTTCAAACATGGCGTTAAAATTCCTATCATAACCTTGAAGAATGTGTGGTCTTCTCTGTAGAACTTCTCCAGATCCATATAGAACGCTTCGACTTCCTTTTCGTCATAGTTTGATGTCAGCGCGTAAACGGCGAAGATTGTCAAAGACGGAATTGATCCACGTCTTCTTAATCGTAAACGTCCGCTTCCGGTTGTAAGTTGTTCGAATGAATCGATGTTCGTGGACAAACTCGTGCTGACGAGAACGCCGACGCCGCCAACTCCTTTACTGTTGCATGTTCCGAAGAACAGTTTGTCTCCAATGTCATAGACGGCGTTGAAAGGCTGGCGTCTTCTCGTCTCGGCCAGGCAGATGACGTCGTACCTTAGTCTTCTTGCTTCATGGGCAAGTCTTCTATCGAGGACTCGGATGCAAGTGTACGTGCTTTGTAGGTACAGATCGTCACCATTGTTCTTTGAAGTGCAGGCAGCTTCCATTGGGCCTGAGGTCTTAGCAGCTTCTCCGTACTCGTCCTACCCAATGCTGCGAAATTTAGGCTTTTTCGGGGTCAGAGGAATGAGGCTTGTTTTTCTTACTGTGTTTAGCATTTTTGATACCCACATATCATATGGCTTGCTGGTCTTTGAACGTGGAGGCTGGTTATACTCACGGGTAGCTTGCCAGGCTCTCCCAGAGTGGACATGGAACTTTTTTGTTGGAGGCGGCGACTCCCAATCGCTTCCCATATACTTCACAGTCACTTGATTGCAGGCTTTTGGCCGAATTGACTCGAGTATGTGCCAAGTCGGCGCAGCAGAAACAGACAGTCCATCCCCTGGATTCACCTGCATCTCAAGGAAACAAGAATCGCTTTTGGCCCGCGGTTAACCCCCTATCCGCAACCTAGGGACGCTCCACGTAGTCTCGCGACAGACCAACTATCGGGTTCCCTCATATGAGGAAAAACCGTGAAAGAAGCTTCCTTAGTGGGCCTAAATGGAGCAAAAGCCTATTATTAGTACTTCTCTAAGCACGCACAGGACACGAAAACACAATGTTCATAATTTTCTTATGGCAGTTTCGCTTATGAGTCAACAACATTGGATCTTTTGAGTGGTTTTCGGCGATTTTTCAAAAGCTAAGAGTGAGTCGATGAAGCTATGTCGTCACCAACACACTCTGACTTGGTGTCCCGTTTCGGAATAATTTTCTGATATGAGCGAGCTTCGTTTATTATCCTTTATGAGCAACAAAGGAGTGATCTCACTATCTGAAAAGTGGAAACAAGGAATTCGTTTAAGTGGCGTAGCACTTGGTTTCTACAATAGACTTTCACTAAGTCAGTTGAGTGTTTACCGAATAATATGTATGGGCCTATGTGATAATACAGCTGCGTTCTCAAGAAGGCCAAGTTGTCGAGGCGCCGAGACGTTAGCCATGGAATATCAAAAATGCCTGTTAAAACCATCTTGCCGAACTTTTAACGAGGTTTTCTGAGACGAAATGTTGTGCGTTTTATGGAGAAGTCATTGACCGGTCGGTTCACTCTCTTGAGGTGAAATGCCTTGAGGTTTTCCATTTTAGCTAGTTCGTTTGCGTCTGCGCTTCATGACATTACTGGAGAGAACTCGTTCCGCTAGTATAACAAGTGCCGACCAGCAGGAGCGAATTGAGGCTCGTAAGCTCTACAGGGCTCTATCAGTAAGGTTTTCTTCTATTTATTTTCTATTCTTGGAAGCCATTGTCAAAGTGACATGATGACCTCTTTTCCTAAATTTTGTTGCTTGCCCTCCTAAGGCTTTAGTAATTTTACTGTGTTTGATAGGCTTAATGCGTTGATGATCATGTGCATGTATTTCAATGCATTTTCTCCCTGTTTCCTTCTCTATGCAAGTTTTTGCCGCATCTTCTTTTCTTTTCTTTCATTTTAAAATCTATTGGTTTCTCTTCATAGATACATGGATGGTACATCCGTGGAGCTTTCGGAAGCCTTCTTCCCCACTTTGGAAATGTAATATTGTAGAAGGTTGCTGCTTATGAAGAGGGTTCTAAGAGATCTGTGTGCTAAAGGGAATCTGAAGTTGCTGTCGAACGAAGAAGAAAGCGTTGAAGAACCCAAGTAGAAATGATTTGGTGGTGTGAAGGAATTGTGTATTATGTACCATTATGCAGTTTTCCGTTATCCATGAGGCGTGAGGAATTTTTTTTTTCCTGACCTAGCAAGTGTAGTCGTAGGCGCACGGAGGATTTAATTCAAAGGAAGTTCTTGAGTTTGCTTTAGAAACACGAACCGTCATTGCGACGACTTATCGAAGAAGCAACACATGCGTCGTGAAGAGGTCACACAAGAGCACATCCATGAGACGCTATGTTTGTGTGGTCCTTGTTTGAATATATATGCGGTAATCTCTTTGACCAGTTGGTTATGTATTCATGTGCACATCTCTTTTCTTCATCGTACTTAGGTAATGGTGCCGATGTTATTATATAGTTGCAGGATAGATTTTATTACTCTGTTTGTACTCAAGTGTTGGGAGAAGCTGTGAGGCTCTTATCATCTTTTATGGGATGAATCAAAATTGATGACCTGGTTTTGTCTTTTTGTGAGTAACTTAATGTTAATGAAGAATTTAAAAATCTAGGAATGAAAGAGAGTTGAAGGCTTTATTATCAAGTTGAGTTGAATGCGAACTAGACGATAGGCTTACACTATTGAGAATACATTGGTCACTAAATGTTGAAATAGGCGTGGTTACCATAAATGATAATGTAGAATATTTCCTAAAGGAATAAACGAAGAAATTTCGTTGTGGGGTTCAAGCTGATCCAACGGAAACTGGTCATCACTCAAAAATTACGGTACTTCCTGTGTAGATATTTTTTATTGAAGGTTCTACAACGGATTATCTTACATCTAACCTCAACTATAATTGCCCTATGCCCTATGTCCGGCTATCTAAAACCTGGATGATTAAAAAAAACTATGTGAAGACGCGCAGAATGGCATAGAATACAAGCTCCAAGACGAAGATTAAATCTGTAGGAACACTACTTGACCGAAGCAGCCGAGATGACTTATGGTGCTTCTTAGAGTCTTCCTGTAATGGGCGAAGTTTTGACGGAAAAAACTAGAGATAGTGCTCAAAGTCAGATTTTAAAGTTTTTCATTTAGCATAATGTGATTGCGCTCTTGCATAGAAAGTTCGTGAGCGCTATACAATAGAGCTTACATTACGAACATGTGAAATCGAAGCAGTAACTTTCACGAAACGTTCATATGAGGGCAGTACAATAGCTCATAGAGAAAGTACATCTAATTGTGGGAAAAACAGGTGCGGTAAAGCATATGCAGCTGACTGTGATTCATTCAGTACCCGAAGTGTCGGACTGAGAAGAACAGTTTTTACAAAGAAGTTACAGAACCCCTTTCCTGCTAGCTGCAAAACAAGTGTATAGACGGTTGCTAAAGAGCAATTTGCAAAAGTGCGAGAATAAATGTGGTTAACAATATACATTGTTAATATACGAAAGTTATGGTAATTTACAAAATGGCAGCTATTCGGGTAATTGTTACCATAATTAGACACCTGAGATTTGCAAAGCGACTGCGGCAGCGGTAAAAACTGGCGTTGTTCTAAGGATAACTTACGTGTCTCGTTCGAAAGAATATCGGCCTTAACAGAATCAGGGAGGACTTGGTTCTCTTGCCAAAGACATTGAGATTTCTGGAATTAATCCAGAACGCCTCGAGAGTTTTTGCGCGCTTGTGTTCTTGATTCCTGCGCGAGAATCGTGACACGAACTTCAAAGTCCTCCCCGTTATGTCTCTGGGTCCCATGCGTGCCTAGCGGGGTATTTGGTTTATGTTTTCCGGCTAGGTGTTCTTTTATGCGAATACAGATGGGTCTGCTCGTTTCGCCAATGTATTCGTCTCCGCACACCTTACAGGGGATCAGATAAACTATACCCGAGCTCATGCAATTACCGTCTCTATCATTGGGGCAAATTATGCAATTTTGTGATGCATATAGACAGTCATATAGTCGGTTACGAAATGCTAGCGCCTAAGATTACTCGGTGGCATTTCAAATACGTTTACCGAATTCTCTAGACCCACCCTTCTTAAGCAGCGTTTTACAGCTGCACTTACATCATTTGAGATGAAGGGTAGAATAAACGAGATCTTTTTATCGCTAGAGTTATCGTTCGGGTGCCTCCGATTTTTCCTGCACCTATCCCGACCTACAGTTTCGTAGCCATTGGAAATTGCTATTTGCTGCGCCAAGTGCCGAGACTCCTCTCTCTGCTCTTTTCCCGTGCACACGTTGGTTGCTGTTCGAAACATGTCTCTTACAAGCGCTCTTTTCGTGTGAGAGGGGTGAGAAGAGGGGTAATGTACCAGAATGTTTTTACTACTTGGGTTTCGGTATCACTTCGTAATGTAGCCATTTTCTGATAGGTTAATTCGGACGTTCAAGAATGGAAGCCATTTTTCTTTCGGTTTCTCTCGAGTGAGCTTGTTATACTCTCACTATTTATTCAACAACTGAAAACACTTGTCCATTTTCTCTTGTGTCGAGTAAAGGAGAAAACAACCATATATATATCTACAGTAGAGTAGCGGCCCAAGATCAATCACCGGTGCTTCCACCTTAGACATAAACGCAATGGCGAGACTTGGTGCAGTCGTTGTCTCATTGCCAACCCTCTTATTTGAGCGTAGTACTTTCTGGACCATCTGAAGATTGAGCAGCTCAAGCATACTTTTAAGAGTGCCATCAACTGCTCTATCTTAAAGCCATACATGTTTATTTCTCTTTCGTGTTGTAGAAGGAGTTCGAATATGGCTTGCATTGCGGAGTCATTCGACACGTTTCTATAAAGGGCGGTAACGTCGAAGGACTCCATCACGTACGCGCTGCTGTCTAACCTTAAATAATGATGGATCGGTAGGCGCAAGTTCATCGCTGGATTCTAACTTATGAGTTTTTATAAGCAAGTACAAGACGGAAGATGTTGGTAAGGCGATTTTTAGTTGAGAGATAACTGATGGTTTTAAAACAGCAACCCTTACCATTTTGGCCCAATCATGGTTTAATTTTCGGTATCTACTTTTAAACTCCTTCTTAGATGATGGGCGATAAAGCGAAGCATCTTCAAAATGCTTTTTCGTTATCTCAACATCCAACTAATGGGGAATTACGACAAACTCTCCGCTCTTATTACTAACGGATAGTCCTATGTTTTTCAACCTTATCAGCTCTCTAACCTCTCGCATACCACGTTTTTGAAACTTCAGTGAGGTTTGAGCTGTATCTTCTCGCGCGATAGTGATTAAGGACTTTGAGAGTTTCATTCGTAAACATCCGAAATTTAACATCAACTTCATTATTGGGCTCTTGTTGTCTAAAGAACGGCTGAGGAAATGGTGCTATTGGTAGGGCCCCCTCTCTGTGTTGTTCACACCTATTTCGCGCTTTATCTCTAGCTTTCTTGTGGAGTCTATCTTGAAGTTCGTATCAAGTTTATCAGGAAAGTTTTCGTATCAATTAATGAAATGCGTTATAAGTAAAAATATCTTTGCCTAGATCTGAGGAAGACAATCATTTATATAAAACGTGTTAAAATCAGTGCATCTTGGGTGTTATGTGTTAGCCAGTACACTAGAAGCAGTGGCCGTAAGATAGCCCTCCGTAGTAAAGACATTTAATGCTGTTAAATTCTTCACCGAGCAGTACATCCGACACCTCTATATATCGCAGAAATTATTCAATGCGTATTCGGCTTATACAAGAATTTGTATAGAATTTGTAATCAAGAATACAAACGAATGCATTATCGAAATGGATAGGCAACTCTGTGTCTCTACAAAGGAACATTTGGAAGGGAAGCGTTAAGTTAAGCCAAATACTGCGCTTGGCTCGCATTGGTTGCTGAGAGAAAACGGAGAAGATTTTAAAATGGAAGTTGCCATCTTCCGATTGCATCGAAAACCACCGTGAAAATCTCTCGAAGTGTTCTGGGTAGCTTCGAAGAATCCAAAAATGGACGAAATGGAAGAATGCCTCGTTATTACTCGTGATCTCGCACAATATCTTAGTCTAATATTTTAACGTAAAGGAGGCACATTACGCCTTTACGTAAATTCTGTGCGGTTGGTCTCCACATGGAATGCTCAGTAGAAGACATGAAAAGCGGCAAAATTGAGAAGAAGCTATTTTGTTCTATACGCTATTGAAATCGACTTTTCATGATCCGATGGGGTTATGGTGGTGTTTGGCTGCGTAAATTGAGTGAACTCGAACTTTTTCTAGGCTCTAAAGAAGATTAATTCGCCGAAACGCCAGCGCTTTTGTGAATAAAGAATAACGAAAGAGCCTCGCCTGTGCTCATTTAGAAAACAGCAGATTATTGAACAATGCCGAGGTTCATAGAAAGTCAGATTTGGTAATAATCGTGGTTAATCCCAGGAATGTTGTGATTTTGAAGCTGATGAAAAAAAAAGTTGTGCTCAAATTTCTCACTGTATAGTACAGCACTTTATTTGTTTATATTGTTCAGCTTACACAAGGTTGATAAGAGGTGTTCATTCGCCTAACGTTTCGACGTCTTCGTCTTCATCAAAGCCAACGATCTATGTCGATGATCGACAGTTGTTCCTCTTCTCGATTTGGCGTCTTCGTCTCGCATCGAACCGAATATTCCTCAGTTAAGCATCTCGAATGAGCCGAACACACTCGGGGAACTTCCATCATACAGGGCGTTTATACAGTGCTTTATGCTTATCAACCAATTAAGTTACGAAACTCGTACATTCTCCTCATTATTTACAAACTATTCCATAAAATTCTCGTTTATTGAAGAATGAACAGATATTTGACAAAAACAAAGGCGAATCTTGGTTTGGCTGATGAAACAGAACGTAGGGAAAAGAAAGAAGTAAGCAATATGGTTGGCATCATGAACTTGACATTGAAAAATAGTCATTTACGAGCGGAGTTTTTTTTCACATGATCCATTTGGCAGGAACTACCATGCCGAGATGAAAAAATGCTCTGAGGTACTCAGACAAATTCTGTAATGCCATTACTGATTGATTATGGGACTTCATGTTTAAGACAAATACCTAACATCTGTGGTACTGCTGTTTTTCGGTGTTATCATATGCTAAGTTTCTTGGTAGCACCACTCCTCGGTTACATTTGCATCGTATTCTCTATTGAGAATAGTTTTAAGAAAGAAATTGAGATAGAATGTCATAGAGATGAACCAAATCATATCGAGCTATTTTATTGGCATTACAAAAGAAAACTTTGACCCATGGTAATGGCTGGTCATCTTGGGTCCACACAACCACTTTAATCGCTGGGAAATCCGATCAGATACCACTAAAGTCTTCTTTCGTTGCTCGTTGCTGCCGTGTGCCAAATATGTTCATTGTGCTCTGTCACTCGATCAAAAATAACTGCGCCACACTATCAGAACGGTTACTTTATAAAGGCCATATTTAGTTTACCAGGACTTGAAAGTTGTATTTACTCAGGAGCACCTCGTTAGCCTCATAGTGAATGTGGGATTTAGTTCGTGTAGGTTTACTGCGAACCCCGTCTAGAGCTGATTCATATTTACTTGGCTGTAGGCTCTCGGCAAACAGGTTCTAAAATTTCAAATCATGTAACACACACACTCATGTATGTGGTTGCGCTTGCAAAGATTGCAAAACTACCGAGCAGTGGAGTCAGGGAGCCCATTGTCCGAATAGTTTTGCTTTACGTGGCAAGCACATATTTTCCATGCGGGTGCACCATTGATATAGGCTTAGTTCATCAATTTCATCTTGTTCGTAGTTCACCTGCTGCTTATTTTTCTTAGTTGAATCTGAGTTCTTACACTTTTTGTACTCTGTTTTCGATTAAACAATGATCTGCCTTTCGCTTTACTTCCATCATGGATGCATAGTTCGTCACTTCAACCATGACAGAGAGGCATTGGAGAATTGTGTACTTCCTACATTGTACAAGCCTATAATTGTTCTTCTTGCTATTTTGATATCATCTGCAAATGTTCGAAGCGATAAGCGTATAGTTACATGGGAAAACCACAAAGATGCTGAGACATTCGCAAAACGTGCACTCCAGGCCAGATTCAACCACAATTTCCTTATCCGGGGACTAGCGCACTACGCACTGCGCCACGGAAGCCCTTGCTCTGAGTGTCTCTCAGCTAGTGTTGTATTTACCAGTGCCATCAGCAAACATCCGTTAACGGGATAGTTAACTTGCTGAGAGAGACGCAGATCGGGCGCATACGTGGCGTAGGGTGTAATGCGCGAGACCCTGGAAAGGGGATCGTAGTCCGATCTCCCTCGAGGTCCAAGTTTTGCGAATATTTAAGCACCGTTCTGGTTGGCTTCGCATAATCCCCTACTGCGAAAATTGTAAGCAGTGAATAAAAAAAGTAAACATTCTGATAAAAAGGTGTACATTAGAACTTCACACAATTCTTACCGTTCAAATATTTAGAAGACGTTCAGTAGTGACCATTCGACAATGCCGCTAAAATGGTTTAGCTATAGAGGCGCTCTGAAATCATTCGTTGTATTCTGCCGTTACCATCTGTTTCTGCACGATGATACCTGCGAGTATCACTCCATTACATCGCTAAGGAATGCTTTCCATAAAATTTTTGAATCAGACACACGAAACGTGTCGAAGAGGCAAATATTTCCTCTTGTCCAGTTTTCGACCAATGCAAAGTGTTCTTAAAAGACTTGTGAATCTTGTGATTTTTGTATTTTAGAAATGTGTTCACTTGCATCGATCACAGCCAAGAATGCAATTTTCGTCTCGAACTTCTCTTTCGGACACAGTTTTACGGGCATCGTCTTGGCGACCGAAGGCATGTCGATCCTGGAAGTTTTTTCTCACAGTCGACATTTGTGGCACATCTTTAAGTTGCTATCAATAGCATTATATTAAGGGCAGACCTTTCAACTATGGAAGAAACAACTAACCAGGTTAAGAAGACGGAACGGCTCGAAGGTTAGATGAGATCCTCAGAGACGCTTCTAAATACTTCAAATTATGACGGAGTTGCCAAAATATGAACCAACTTGAATACTGACCGTAACACCCTGATGGAACCGCAAACGACGATTTCCAAAATCATTCACAGGTCCGATGACGTTTCATGCGTTTCATGTTTGCACCCGTGAAAATAATGAAGAAGATCAACTAGCTCCACAGATGGTGCTCCATAATCTTAGCGTTATTCAAGGTGCACATCAAATGGAGACTGTTAATTGGCTTCTTTCACTGAATTTTACCAACTGATCCAATGATAGATTTGGAGTTCGTGAGGAAAAGGTATATTCTTCATAAATGTGAAACCTTCACATTATTGTTTTCCGATAAGCCTCCGAAAGACTTTCATAGGCCTTAGACGAAACATTAAAATCTATAGGATCGTGATAATTATCTAGTGGCGAACAGTGGGAACACTAGTAACGACTCTATTTTACTTCACAATAAAGCGCCCACGTATATACTAAACCACTAAAAAGTCGATCTATGAAGCGCTACATTCTCCACAACGATGATGCGGTATTCGCAAAACTTGGACACAAGGCCAGATCGAACCACGATTACCCTTTCCGGGGGCTTGCGTATTACACACTGCGCAACGGATGCCTTTGCTTTGTGCGTCTCTCACCTAGTTTTCAAACTACCATTCTCCATATTCTCCAGACTATGGAACAACTGTTTTCCCTTTTTTTCATAATCATCTAAATCACTTTCTTGAGAACGAAGTTTGTAAAAATCAACAAGGGGTCAAAAGTTCTTTACGACTTTTTTTGAAATATTTGCAATATTTCCGACAATTTTATCTCATTTTGCAAACTGGTGAAGGAGGAAAATATTAACAATGTCATACCAAATTTGCGATGGGGAACACAGTGTTAGTACTGATTACTCGAGGCGTTACATCGATGGCATTAAGGATCAGGAATTCGATGAGTAATGGGACCTTCTTCTCCCTCTATAGTGGACTTGGTGGTTGGACAATAAAAGCGAAAAAATCGGAATTAGCTCAAAATTTGCTAACTCATCGCGGCGTCCGCTTTCTCCTGCGATCAAGCCGCTAATAAAAAAATGAATAAAGCTCTCGGCGTTGATCAATAATCTCTGAGAGATGCGCCATGTTCAACTTCATTAAGTATCGTTGGATGTGATCGAATGCAATATCTGGTCTTTACAATGACTCGTGGTGGTCTGCTGATGTATCGAGCCAGTGCTGCTATCCTTCCAGACAAGTCTGGTACCAATTTGCCGATGCCAGAGGGATGGAAGGCTTGGTGTGCCAATGGCACGGAGAACGATTCACCGTGTGTGTCGTAGTGGCGCCTCCAACCACTGCGCCATACGTGCCCTACCTGAATCACAAAAAACATGACCGGCAATAATAACAGCTAGTGGAGTAAATTCTATTTGAATGTAGTGATTCAAGAGTCAAATCTTATGCTAAGTAGTAATTATTGCACGAAAGTTCGTTACATGTGGAAGTGATTTTAGTCAAACACTGCGTGCCGTTTTAGTAGTTTGAAAAACCGACTTTCTTTTAACCTCGGGATGGCTAAACGTTATATACTCTTTCAGCGATAAACTAACACGAATCTATATAAAAACTTGATTTCGCCGAGGTTTCAACATCCTCGTCCTCTTCACAGCAGACTTGAATCGAAGTCGATTGTGCGCTGCTATTCGTTTCCCACAAAGAAAAGAAAAGCTCTAACGAGGCATTCCAACTTTACGTTGCCTCTAACCGAGGTATAATTTTATACTAATATCGTTATAGCTTAAAATTTGAAGACAGTGCTGATCTGTAAAGAGGGCTTCAGCTTAGCTGGACTTAATATGGCTTTCTGTTCTTCAGACTATTCCTCTTGACGGGTGATTACTATGGCACCATTGTGAAGAAAGCCGGGTGAGTGAGGCAAAGCAAAGGCCTCTAATCGCGGCTTCGAATCTGGCTTGGGGTCCACGTTTTATAAATATCTCACCATCATAGTGATCTGAAAATGGTTATCACTTTCTACCCGTTTTTGCTGCTATTCAAGTTAATATCAGTCCACATTTATTCACCCAACAATCGTCATGTGCTTGACGACACTGTCTAGTGAGATTATTAAACTCAAGCGATGCTTCACTGGATTTGACTTGATGGGATCAAAAAGAGATTAATGACTGTGGATAATCGTAGCCTATGAATTTGACTCTGAAGAAGACGAAACCGCCAAGCTTCAGCCAAGTGAAACTTTCAATCAACCTCGTATTAGCTTATCCATGAAAGAATATAGATTGGTTATCCACGCCGAGATTAAGTGAAGGTCGATTTTAGAAATTAACTCTATTTTTTTTGATCGTATTGTTTCAACTGGTCGTAGAAGTCATTTTCTGAGAAATATATCTGATACAGACAACGGAGGGTGTTGCTCAATGGTTGCGGCGCCTGCAAAGGACACGGTCTCTGACTCGTTCCACCGCTACCGGCAAATCAAGCTGTCGATCCCTACGAAGTCTGTAGAATACTCCAGAGCTGTTTGGGAAGATAAATTGAGAGCTCACCTACCAGAAGCCGTAATTAGTATGGTGTGTGGAAGGCAAAACTGAGCTGCATTCTCAACTGTCATGTCAGCCCTTTTTTGTTGTTATCGATATGGCGACAGATGAACTGTAAATCAAATTCGTATCCTTCAACAACAAAAAAATTTGAACAAGGAGCAAAGATGAAGCGCAAGAATTCGAATCGCACTTTTCTAAACTAAGAAGGAAGGAATGCTCTGTCGTGCAAAGTTATGCACATTCTTATATCATTACCGAACGCAAGCGAATTTCGAAACCAACCATAAGTGTTTAGCATGGCCGCAAAGGTGCACCTTGATATCAATGAGAATGGTATGGCGAATGTAATGTCCGCTTGCTTGAAGCCACAGATCTCATTCCGTAGGAAGTATTATTGTTTGAAACAAAAACGATTGAAATGTATAGATCCTCACAAAATGGGGGTAAGCACATTATTCTGTCGCAATAAAGCCTTGTTTTCCTGTAGCACATCGAACTTTTTTCACTATGCGTTGATTTACCTGTTTCCCATTAAAAGCAAATGAAGAAGCAGGACTTCGTCTATCGTCTAGTTATCAAGCCATAACTAAAATGGGGCGATGTTTTCTAACTAATAAAGCACTTTAAATAATGTTTTTAAAGCTCCCATTAGTAGTCTCCCCACTATGCTTGAGTGTGCTGCGACCATACTTAAGGTACAATGAATTTCAGCTGTTCTTCTCGTTTGCTGTTTTTTTGCTGCTATTTTGTTTCTTCTTGAACTTTTTTCAAGTGCAAAGACAAGCCACAAAAGCTAGAAATATTTAAGCCGGATGCTTCGCTTTTATGCCCACACTTACAATTGCTTTGGGAACTATTCCGCCTAAGAGTTCAAAGTTGACGTCATCACCGATTACGATAAACCAATGAAGGCGGCTGCACCACCCTGCTCCGAAATACGTGCGAACTGTGAGAAGGGCTAAGTGGCACTATATGTGTTTATGGAACGACGTTGTACTTAAGGAAAAATGGCAGTTCATGGGAACCGACATTTGAGATGGAACGCCGTTAAAACGCTGCAGTAAACGATAATCGAACATCTTGTGGCTGTTTAACGAAATTTCGACTCGTTTTACAAAAAACATCTTTCATAAGCTGAAAAATCATTGCTCGATCAGAAATCAACATTTTTTGTACAATTTTATTACGACACAGGAACTCCTTTTCAAACAAAATTTCACGTCGAACTGTTGTGGTCACCCCTAAATGAAGCAATCAGTAACCATTATTTGTGTTCATTCAAAAAGACGGACAGGAGAAGACCGCTTAGGTTTTGTTAGAGAAAAAAGTGCATAGACGGTTACGAACTAACTGACGACGTAGAGTATCCAGTGATATTTCAACTATCGCTACCGTTTCCTCTAGACCTGCACTTCTTAACCATCGTTTTATAGCTACGATTACTTCATCGCTAATAAAGGACAACATAAACGGGACTTTCTTTTAACCATTTGTTTCGCTTGGGCGCGTCGTTCTCCTTCTAAACTTATCTCGTGAAGTTACTATTTCGTAGACATCGGAGATAACTATTTGCCGAGCCAAGTCGCGCGTTTCTTCCGTTAGTTTCCTGGTTCCGCACACAAAGGTGGCTGTTCGAAACATGTTTCTCACAATCGCTCTCTTTGCATGTAAAGATTGGGAAAAAAGTGAATGCACAAGGATGTTCTTGTTACTTGGCTTTCTGTACCACTTTGTGAAGTAACTGCTACATGATAAGTTAAGTTGAACGTTGAGGAATGGAAGCCAATTTTCATTCGGTTTCTCTCGGCTGAATTTATTCAGACTGCCCATTCAAGAATTTAAAGCATTTGCTCATCTTTTGCTGAGTACAGAAGATGACAAACAATCATCGATATATCTGCAGTAGAGTAGCGGCGGTGTTCAATAATGGGGGCTTCTATTTCAGACATGAATATCATGGCGAGAGTTGGTGTCAACCGCTGTCCCATTTCCAACCCTCTACTTTGGCGTAATAATCCCAGACCATCTGAAAATTGAGTAGTTTAGGTAGTCTTTTAAGAGAGCCACAAGCTGCTCAGTAGACAATCCATGTAGATGTATTCCTCCTTCATGTTCAACAAGAAGTTGCTGGTTGGCTTGCATTACGAGGTCATTAGACACGTTGGTGTAGAGCGCGGGAGTATCGGAAGACTCCATCACGCACGCGTTTTTAAGAGACGCGTTACGTAGACGTTCTAGGAACATTTGAGTGTTCGTGAAATGTGATGCAATATGGCTAAGCAGTTGGGTAAGTATTCGGCCTAGAAACCATGTTATTCTATCCGTTGCCCCGTCCACACAGCTGATAATGGGTCTAACCTTGTAGGAGAGTGGATTGGTAGACGCGAGATCATCAGCTGATACTAACTTATGTCTCTTAATAAGTAAGTATAAAACGGGACATGTTAGTCGACCTACTTTATAATGCGAAATAACAGATGGTTTTAAGCTTGCCGCCATTGCTACTGTGACCCATTTATTGTTAAGTTTTCGGCATTGTCTTTTGTATTCCTTTTCAGACGATGGGCGACAAAGGGTAACATCATTAAGACGTCCCTCCGCTATCATAACATCTAACTGGCGAGGATTAACTATGAACTCTCCTCTTTTATCGCTAACTGATAGTCTAATAATCTTCGAATTTAGGCATCGTCCGAAAATATGCGAAACTTTGCATCAATTTCGACGTTAGAGTCCTGCTCTCTGAAGCACGCTCTAGGGAAAGCAGGAGGTGATAATAGCGCCATCTCTTCATTTTCATTTCTATTTGATATTTCCTTTTTGCCCTCATAACGGAGTCGATCATGAAGTTCATGTAAACTCTATGCGTTCCTACGCGCGATTGTTTTATAAATGGGTTGCGACGGTGAAAAACATGGGCCCAATACTTGTAGCGAGCGCGCGTTCTCAACTATGGGCTTGCCTCCAAGTACGATGACCCTAGATTTTCTAGGTCCATTATATACTCTATTTTGACAATTATCGGAAACGTAGAAAACTGGTTTTCAGTTGTTTCTTGAAGCTGAGATGTGTGAATAACTCAAAAGATTTTCAAACTTAAGTTGTAAGGCTATTTTAGCAGTAGACCTAGTAGGATCGCCTGTCAATATTGACCCACCAACTATTCTCTTCCAAAGGCTATCCTCCAAATAGAATGCACGAAAATGTTCCTTCGTCGCACACTTTTCATTCTGGCGATCATCTCGTTCTGCTTGCTTCGTAGTGCAGCTCGAAGTAGTTCCATTTTAATCCCTCGTACTTGTTGGCTCTCCTCTGGTTGACCGAATATTGCGTGAAGTCGCTTTCGTTTTATGAACTTCGGCACGACTCGGTGTTGAAAACAGCGGCAGAGAGGGATGATTTGCTGTTTTCTTAAGGCAATCTTTTGTCTTAGTGAGACTGACTCGTAGAACACAATTCGCATAAACTAGAACGCACTCACATACGCATGCATGAGTACGCCTCGTAAATACAGAAAGCATGTGCCAAATCGGCGCAGATGAAACGAGTTCGGTCCCTGGATCCACCTGCATCTCAGAGTAGCAAAGATCGCTTTTGGTCCGCAGTTAACCCACTATCCGCCGCCTGAGGACGCGCCACATAACCTTGCGACTAGGCGGGATCCCTCGTATGAGGGACTTCTGTTGTAGGTCCTTATGATGCCTCCAAATACATCTCGGAATCCAGTTTAAACTTGAGAACCTCATCTTCTAATTCTCTATTGAACACGGATATCTGCCGTGATCGTCCATCCTCTTGGCCAACTTCTCTGGCCGCCCCAAAACGCGCTGACACGCGTTCCACTCACCGCTCTCACGGTGATCATCGTTGAGTCCACCCACTTTATTGAAGGTGACCCATGAAATTGCTCTTGGGGTGTTTTCTGGCCCTGTCAGTACCGCAATGGTAACCTGACCAGAGCAAATCATCGCCATCGCCGGAAAGTGCCGGATGTTGCATCCACCGTATCCTTCGCTGGTTTCGATTGCGCTGTCAACATGGAAAATCACGATACTACGGGTGGTGGCTGCCGTCGACAAATATTTTCGAAGTATTTTCACTAGTATTCGTATTAGAACGATTATCTAGTTTAGTAACTTAAACACGAACTGCGTTCCTTTTCTTTTTCGGTTTTTTAAATATTTTCCTCTAGTAACTCGTTCTCAAACAGCCGCTAAATACTCTTTCGATCTACAGTAGTAACTCTAATGAGAGTTCCTAAAAGATAATTTCACACAGAGAGAAGCTCATATTTCAATTGAAGACAACGAGATGCTTTCTCCTGAGAAAGTTTCACTCTTCTTTTTCGCTGATGACTCGTAGCATTCTTGATAATAAACCCCTTCGCAATTGGAAATGTGTGTTGGAATTTTCACTCGAGTTTGCGCTGTTTGGAAAACAGAAACTCTCATTTTACATCCTCGACTGTTCGATCCAATATTCGAACAAGGAATTAAACGTGAAAGGAAAGTAGATAATGCAGTGTAGTGGCGCTTCTTTTGCAAAAGATTTTCCAAAAGAAAATGAGATTAATACGCCCTCTTGCATTTCTACACCTTGTATTTATACTCAGACAAGCACCCGTCTACTAAAGCAAAACTGTCAATGTATAACGTCCAGAATGCACTGCATGTTATTCACGTACGATAGGGACATGACCTATGCTGGATATCCGCTCCATTCGACGCGTCTCATGTCATTGATGCCATCATTGATGATTCTGATGTAATAGTTGTTTCTTTTCGTTGGTTACCCGTTAAGAACTCTGTGGATCGAATGCTCGACAAGTCAGCTTGACCACATAGATTGCTTTCATCGAAATATGGCCTAAAGAAAATAAAAACTATTGAGAAATCACTCCTAAGTTTCCTATTTCTTTCGTCACAATCCGTCTGTTGTGAATTATATTAATGTCTACGTAGAGAGTTTGTAGAGACGACTTGTTGTTCTAGTGTTGATATTTGATCTCTTGAGGATGAGCTCGCAAAACTTCGAATCCGGTATCCATCTCAAGTTTAGTTGCTCGTTTGTGAGCAGTACTCCTGACCTTAATCTTTCAACCCCTTCATCTTTTCGAATATCAACTAACCGTTAACCTTAACTCCACAATGAATGACCTCTCGGTGGTGAATGAGCGTTTGTTACTTGCTAGTGATGGAAGCGCAACAACTGAGGAGCGTTGTGAAAAATAGGTGAAGGTTCTCGTTGCATTTAAATTCTTTGAATTCTCGCTTAAGCTTTATAAATCAAAAATTCCAACCAAATATTCCCACCTCGTTTCTCAGAGCTCTTGCCATTTATAGAAGTTTCAGCTGCTTTGTCTACCGCTACATCCTATGCAGAGTACTTTATCCTCTCAGCATTTTCTTGCTTTTCTGCTTCATGTGGGATGAATACCTGGCACTTAGATGGCTTTTGCGAAGAAAAACGCAACATTTATAGCAGTAGACTTGGATATGTTGCAAAACGGGATACATATGCATGGCTTATCTATTAAAAAGCTTACGGTTCTCTTAAAAAAGTGCCTAAACTGCTCGATTTTCAGATGGACTGGGAATTATTACACGCCAGATAACTCCAATGATGCTGAGTTGTTTGCAAAACTCCGGACCGCAGGTGTTTGCGGCTACCCACCGCAGACACCTGCAGTCCGGAGTTTTGCAAATATCTCAGCATCACTGAAGTTATATTTCGCAATACACCGTGCCGTTAAAAAGAGTAGGCAGCAAATAATAAGTTAAAATTATTACGTGCCAATTACAGCGCTGGTAATGGGACAGCGGTTGGCACCAACTCTCGCCATGGCGTTCATATCTAAAATAGGAGCCCCCTTATCGATTTCCGGCCGATGCTCTACTACAAATATATAGATGATTCCCAGGATCGACTTTCTATTAACCTCGGCATTGGAGTATGAATGAGTCGTCTTCTTGTTCAACAATCACAAAGTTGTTATACAGCATACATTTGCTTCCATAGAAAAACACAATACAATATACCAGTAGCTGACGTTTCGGCAGTATTGCCTTCTTCAGAGCCTCTTTTTGCGCAACTTCAAGTGAGGTGGATTAGAACAACTGACTATAGCCGCATATGGTTGATGGCCATTGGAAGTCACTAAAAAAGCGGTTCTGAAGAGGGCGATACTGCCGAAACGCCAGTCACTGTTGTATTGTATTGTACGTTTCTACGGAAGTAAATGTACGCTCTATAACAACCTTGCGATTACTGAACAAGAAAACGACGCAATGATAAAAACCTACGTGGCATACCCACACAGTACTCTCGCAGTGTTCGGTCTTAACATTCCTTACGTCTGAATCTAGGACGCGTGTAGAGCATCCGTTTACTTCCACACAAGGACACATACAACGCAAGTAGCTGACGTTTCGGCAGTATTCCCTTTTTCAGAGCCGTTTTTTACGTGTTTTCCACTGAGGAAGAGAAGAGGTGCTGATTATGGCCGCATATGGTTTTCGGTATCTGCCTTTCGGTATCTTCCCATCGATTTCTGATATGGAGTGGTGCAGTCATAAACCATGTGCGACTATATTCAGCTCTTTTTTTCTTCCTCAGTGAAAAGACACGTCAAAGGAAGGGATTCTGGATTAATTCCAAGAATCCGAAAATGAACCGCAGGTAGGGATGTCTCATTATCACGCGTGATATTGGGCAGTATATAAGCCTGTTATTTTGATGAGATGGGCACAATACGGTTCCGTGTGAACTCTGTGCGGTTGATCTCCACATGACATATTTAGTGGAAAACTCATAGAAAGCGGTGAGTGTGCAGAGCTGTGTTCAATGTGATTGAAATTTTGGTTCAGCATTTTCTCTGTTTGGTTATGGAGATGTTTGACCGTGTAGATTGCAGTCAACTTGACCTTTCAAATCTCTGAAAAAGGCGAAATCCGCCGAAACGTCAGCTTGTACGTAAATAAAGAAATAAAATAACACCTCGTGTTTGCTGAACAGAAGTAGAAAGGATTATTCAATCAATGCCGAGGTCAATAGAAAATCGGACTTGGGAGATATTTTTTTTGTATCTTATCGTAACCGAATGTGTGGAACCGCAACTTAGTTCCCTCCACAGAAGGCAGAGAAGCGCTTGTGAGGGTTTGCCGTCGATGGGTGATAACTCGGTATCAGTGAATCATAATGCGGAAACCTCGTCTATGTGTTTTTTATTGGATTCATCACAATCATTTCTCTGAGAAAGTTGATTGTAGTCTTTTACGTGGTAGCATCCATATTTTTTCTTCAACGCATGTCTCTTGTGCGATTGATTTATTTTTGAGATGGCTTCCATTTCCATCTGTTTGGCATTTTTACCTTTTGTATGTCCTCAATATTTTTAGTCGCTGAAGATGCTATGAGGGCTTTTTCTTCTGGTGTTTAAAAAAAGCAGAACGATCTGGTGTTACTGTTTCTGGCACCTGTGACATGAGTGTATAGTGGTGGACTGAAATGTACTGTGGGACGAGAATGAACCTGTGTAGCATAGCTTATTCTTTTAAAGGGACTGGGGCCTTTTTTTGAGGTGTTTTATGCTTGTCGCACAAAGTGGCTTTTGGTTTTCCTTGCCATATATGTATGAGAATATTGAATTGTTGGGGTTTCCATTGTTTAACCCTGTTGTCAAAGCTAGTAGAAGAGAGCGGATTTGATCGGTTATTTGTGGTTCGGCGTGAAATTTATTCTCTTTTGGAGATGATCTCTTCCGAAAATTGTAAAAGCAGGTGCATGTCAAAAGATTTCTTTGTTGTTGTTTTTTCGACCAGTACCTTGCGTTGTGTGACGGTAAGAAATTTCGACAGAACTTCCCGTACATAAGATGAATGTTTCCATTGTTTTCCTTTTTCGATTAGCTAGGATATTATACTTTTTATGTGACCATTAGCACCCTTTTCTCATAAAAGATGGATAAGCGAGGAAACGTTTTGTTTTTTCGAAGAGATACGGAATAAGTTTCTCCCAGTTTCCATCCTAGTTAGTAAGAAAATCAATGACTTTCTTACAGCCTTCTCTACTGACTAGAAATTACTTATGTCTTAAAGCGTTCTCCTTTTAAGAAGCCAAGTAAAATAACTGAATTTCTGTAGGTTAGAGACCTTTTGCAAGTTGTGCTACCCGTACTAAAGAGCTCACGTGACTTGTCCCATTCCCAAATATAGTCGTAAATATTGCGATGGGGATTGTAAATAGCTCGAGATTTTTGACGATCGCAGTGTCTAGTAATGAGGTGGGTTACATAAATAAAGACAAACAAAACTGCACGTATGGGAGCATTCCATTTCTCTTCTATCTTTTCCATTTCTCACCACCCACTAATTATAAAGTAGTTCTCGAGCTTTACCTACAATCGTTACCAATAGTAGAGTGCTCAAATTTTGCGTTTTCTGAAACTTTGCAGACGAAGAAGCAGAAATATCACTAATAAACTTAAGCAATTGAAGATAAACGGTTTGTGCTTTCATCAAACAAGGGTGAGCAATGGTTAGAGGAGCCCTACAACACACACTTGGTCGATTGTTTGATCTCCCAGCACAAGTTCATTAGATCTTCTATCTTTCCGGAGTCGGCAAATTGGTACCGGATATGGTAGCACTGACTTGATGCAGCCGTATGCCACTGCGAGTTTTCGTATAAGCCAGATACGAATTCGATCACCTGCATTGATGCTTAACGAAGTCGAATAGAGCGAGCATTCTTCGGACTGATCAATGCGAAGGGCTTTACATTTCATATTTTATTGTCGCATTGCATTATTATGCGCCAACTATTATAATTCAACATTTATGGCCCGAATCTGATCCTTTCACAAAGTGCTGAAAATTTCTCGGTGACTGGATCACTTGGGAAGTTGAACACATGAGGATATTATGGAAGAGAGTTGTTTTATGTATTTACTATTAAATATCACTTTTTTTGATACCGTTGGTTGACTTCTAAAGTAGCTAAAAGTTAAAATTTCTAGAGGAGACGAAAGAAAATTTTGATATTTTGGAATGCTAATCGAAATCTTTCCCGCAATGAACCTTAAAGCACTTGGCGACATCACCGTGTTCTAATGGAACCAAACGAAGTAAGCTGAAGGTCTACTTCACGTTCGACCGTCGGACACCAGTTTGAATCCAAGCGACGATTTCCACTATGGCACACCGTCAGCACTAAAGGATTATGGGTTGAAAGAAACAGGTCGAAAAGCAATGCTTCAGATTAATAATGCCTTTCGATTTCACAATGTACTCGTATAGATAATCATACGATAACTTTAAATGACAAGTCTTGTGTAAAGTAAACTTCAACTACATATAATTGGGCACTGGGGAAAAATTTTCACTATGTCAGAAAGAATTTGCATACGTTTTCCCAAAGAATGTTCCTGTTTGAAGGAAGAGTTTACAGGGCACTGGCCAGAGGTGCCCTACACTAGATAGTTGGCTTTTGGTTCGATCAAGCGAACTACAGGAGCCGTTCTTCACTATAGGATAAGAATATTGGCAGCAAATTTCTTCAGGAGCTTGAAAACACTAAATTGACACATCACTAGGCCTCCAGAAGTCATGTGAATGAATAAATAGATAAAAAATGAAGTTCTTCTAAAAAGTCGTAGAATAACTGTGCATAATTACATAAATAAACTTCTTCATTCCAGTTACAATGTACTTTTAGTGAATTTGTTTGTTGGCCAAAATTTTTCCCCTTTAACTTTGAGGCTCCAGTGCTGCAGCTTTCCTAAGTGGCAAGCGCAGTCAAAAGCTTACCACCTGCGAATCTCTCGATTAGGACGAGGACACTCTAAGGGAAATAAATGTGAAACTTCAAAACGATACGGAAATGACCATAGCAGGAGGATGTGAAACTTTTAGTGTTCACTATTCACACGTTTCCATTGTTCCACTTTTCTAATCGTCTCTTTCATAAAAAATTTCACCGTCCATTGTAGCTCAGCGAAACCTACAAAGAACTGTTGTGAAGACAGGAATGAGAGCAAAACGGAGAAAAAACGGAAAATCTATTGCCAATGGTACTGAGTCATTTTATGTTTGCTTCCTTGCTCGCAATACTGTCAAATTTGGAAGATCTCTTCCTGCGCATATTTCACAAGCCTACAGTATGCTGAGCAAGCACTTAGGAAGTTCGACACCATTCGTGCATGTCGTCCGGTATTCGACGAGGCTAGAGTGTTCATAATATTATCATCGGAGATAACGAATGGAAACAGTTTAGATGCGCTGTGATTATTCAACTTAATCCGCCCCGGCTACCATACTGCATCGCTGGCCCAACGGATTACACGCGATTTTTCGTCACGGTATTCGACTTTCTGGTTTTTGACAATAAAAATTCTGTTCTCAGTAAATAACAGAATCGTTGGATTATGTCAGGTGTTTAGAGAAAAGTAGTTTTCAAGAGCTAAGAAGAATTCACATGACAACATCGGTGGGAAAGATGACACTCTTGAAGTCTTATAGTAGAACGGTTCCGCGCTAAATATGAGAATGGTTGAGTTCTTGGGGTTCACGTCTTTCCCGTGAAATTTGCCTTTTACGGTAGCCGATCTTTGGCAATGATTACACCACCGTCCTGCTATCAAAGTCGCATGGTGGTAACTTCCCTTCTGATCCACAAAGACTGCGACTGCCAGTCGTGGTGACGACCTAGGGCAGACTTGGCCAGGCTATGCTCGAGATTCCAGAGAACCACAATGGCTTAGCCAGAAAATCTCCAAAAAATGGTGATTATGCTGAGGTCCGCACAACTAGTGATGACGGGCCATTCAAGTATCAAGTAAGTAAGTAAGTTTGCTTATCAAATCAAAACAGTGTCATTCTTTTCCCAATTGTCGAATTCTAGAACTTTTAAGTTTTCAACTAGCAATTTAGCCGGCAAGTGTGAACCGACGTCTTAGGTTTTGATATCGACTAAGTCTACCGTTAGCAATGAGTCATCGACGGTGTCAGAAGAGTAATACTGATTGACGTGGATGAATTGTTCTACAATTACACTGTTTCTATGAGATGAACATTTTCTTATGACGTTAACAGTTGTTACAACACCAGGAAAAAGGTATGTCGACTTAACATTTTACTTTACATTGATATGAAAAAAGAATAAGCACGCATCAATCAATACAAGATGATGTGCCATCTCCTAGAAAAAATATGAAAAAGAACAATGGACACGGAATGGTTTCTATGAAACGAATTGCTAAAAAATTGAAATTGATGAGGTTGATGAATGTAGTACAGCACCAAGAGGAGGAAAACTACACATAATAACAATCAAAAAAGAACATAAAGAGCAAAACAGCTAAAAAATCAAAAAATTCGACAGCGACCACGACAGATCCCAGTAATAAGACTCTAAACTTAGAGTTAAGCCTACGTAACTGGACAAAGATCCGTAATTGCTGAAAGACGTTAATAGCCCCGTTGTGCTTGAGCTGACGCAAGAAGGCGGTTCTAAATTTGTTTACATATCAGAAGGGCTCAAGAAACTGTCACGGATTCCCAATATAGCTCTTGATTAGGAAACAAGAAAATTTTATAGTTCAATATTATTTTATAAGACTTTTCTCACTGGAAGTCCTAATCCACTCATTTCAGTGAACGATGAACCCTAGGTGGAGGATAAGAAGTTAGAACAGAACTTAAAGCGACCTAGTTTTTACCCTAAGAGGCAGAAGTAAAATCGTGAGATGGACTTTTTGTTTTTGCTTCGACGATTAATATATAAATAGAGCCATAATGTCTAAAGCTTCCGGCGCTGATCAATCCACCAAAAACCGTGAAAATTTTAAGGTCTAATTTCCTCAACCACGAATTATCCCTTACAGAGCAACCTTGTATAGGAAGAAACTAACTACGGCTGCTTTATGCTCCCTAAGTCCGACTAATGACTTGATTAATGTTGTTACGCGGATGTTTAACCTAAGGAATTCTCGTTAACACCAGCGTACCCTATACCATGTACCTCTTTAAACAAATAAGGACCTTAATTGGATGTATACGGCCGATCAGATAGTAAGGTGTAAGGGTGCGAGTGGCGCAGTGGTCGGAGGCGCCCTGCAACCCACACGTGGAATCGATTCCCGCGCCCATAGCCCACCAAGCTTTCCATCTGCCCGAGGTAATCGAATTGGTACCAGACTTGTATGGAAGGATAGCAGCACTGGCTCGATACATCGGTAGGCCACTGCGAGTCATTGTAAAGGCCAGATATGCATTTAATCACCTCCAAACGATACGGGTGGTAAAATGTGTACCACAATCAGCCTTGACAATCTTTGTTGTTTACTGCTCTAATAAAAGTATGACGAAAATGAGGTCTAGAGTTCCATATATGATTTGAGGAACGCCAAAAAATGAAGCTGGTATAGCGGCAATGCAGGTGGAAACTCGTCAGTGACACCCCGTACATCAACTGATCCGCACAGGACTAGACCACAAAATTGGAAATACTCACTGCCAGTCCTCATCAGCACAATGGCATGGAGTTCCACACCTCACTATTTGAATGCTTCTTTATGAATGGAAAATCAGCACGATCTCGTTGGAGAGAACGAGAGATCAACATAATACAGGCGACTACATCTTACAATCTAGAAAACATTGGTAAAAATCGCCGAATCTTATTAGTGCCTGTTGTAGACAAGTCCTGTTCTCTGATCATTCTTAACTGAATTGACAGAACACTGCTTGAAGGGTAGTCACACAAGCAAGCATGGTCCCTGGACAGGTTCTGCCCCATGAATTACACCAATATTATAGCGAAGCTCAATGAAATGTCACGCGATTCTATGGGTTTNTTTCTCATTTTCAACGGCCTGAAAAAACCTTGGACTCCGTTTACAAGAATAACGTCATTGAAATCTTCCTAAGCAACGACGATAAAGATCTTTTTCAAGGTTTTACCTTAACAGCTGAAAGTTATCCTTTCCTTAAAGACACCAGCATTTTTCAAAACAGAGAATTTCATACGGCCACAACATCCTGTCCAAATTTTTTTAAAAGAGGTTCTAGAAAACGTCACACGAAAATTTGAGTGGGTCAACATAGTGGTGCGAACCGATGGACGGAAGCATCATCCTCGATTTTCTGATGGAATCATTTTTGTAACATTATACACTAGCCAGGTTAATGCCAGGCGCTTCTACAGCGCTTGTAGAAAGGCGGCTTGAGGAACTTACAAGTTCATCGAAGATGTAATGAAGAAAAAAGAACGAAGGACCACTGGCCATGTATTCACTTTTTCCACTAGTCACAGTCTCAATGACGTAATACATATTTCGGAATGTCGCATAAACGATATGAAATATCACTCAATCCTTTCGAATGTGCTACGGAGAGGACGAGGAGATGAAGACTTCATATCATACAAGCAACAGATATCCCGAATCCAAAGCTCCGTGTGACGACGACACGCCGCTGTCTACGCCGAAATGTCGAAAAATAGGTGAACCGAACTCGTTATGCATTTTATCGACAACTAATGGATGACAGACGTTAGCGATTAAACCGCATTGGAGTCAAACGTACAGCAGGAAGACTGTAGCCGTGGTGATCAGACTTCTAGCGAAATCTCGCGAATGAGTGAAACAGACTGCCCTAGTTTTTCATGCTAATATGGCAAGTGCAAACTTCACTTAGGTGGACTTGAGTCATTCAACACTTATGGGAAACACAAGAGATAGCCAACAAAACAGCAATGCACTTCCTTCCGCTTATGACTACGGGACAAAAATAAAATCGTTCCGTTCGTATCATCTGGTAGCTAATTGGCTCACCTCATACTACAATAAACTCAAAATAAGCATGTGTCCATCGCTTAAATATAAAAAGTTAGGAAATTCTAAATTCTACATAAATCTGCATTGCGTTCAAACATTACCTTGAACGATTGTTCCGGCAAAATCTTCCTCGCTAATTATATAAACTCCGCTTTCGCAGTCATGTACTTGCCCATTTCCATTACTACATCACAACCTTTACGTACAGTAAGAAATATGCCGTTTCTAAAGCAGAACAGAAATAAATGAACAGCACAGCTTCAAGAATCTGATCCAGGAATAAGGAAAAACCTTGACAACTTACAACTGCGCAGGCCAGCAATCGCTTCTAGTACAAGTTCTTCTTGAATTTCTGTTCCTCTGACAAAATCTAGAATGTGATATTCGCGAAGTGTACAACTTATTTACCGCACAGTAACGGAATATTAATATCACCTCAAATTTCTAAACGTAAATTCTTCCATATAAATTCCAATACTTCATTGTAGATAACTTCAAGCAACTTCTAGCGGTAATACTTTTCATAAACACCACAGCCTTGAATCGACAATGGCCTTTCAGGGCCACTCAGTATTCGAAGTAACCGCGAGAGCATATAACATAAAATGAATAAAACAAAGTGAACTTTTTGCATGATGAACGACAAAGAGTGCATTACAAAAACATTTCAGACATTCAAAGTTCTTCAACTAAGGCAGTCGTTAGCCCCTGAGGATTAGATGGAGCTAATTAACCAGAGACACTTCTGGCACCAATTTGCCTGGCTCGGAGTGATGGGAGGCACAGTAGACTCGTGGCATGGCCTTAGGTCCAAGGCGTATTATTGAACGTCATCTCTACCATTGCGCCACCCAAGCCCCTTTAATCAATTCGTACTGTAAAGTGTGAAAAAAAGTGATGGTAAAGCCGACTTACTAAAGTCGATTAAAAATGTTCCTCCTCGGTGTTAGTAGCATGGGAACTTCAAGAACTGGAAAGATTCTGCTAAAATATCATCCACCTGCTAAAATAGGAAATTGGCAATAATCACATTCCACAAACAAGATAAACGTCTCAAAAAGACATCCACTCTACTGAAATATCAGCACGATCGGAAATCACCATTACTAAAAGTTGCGAGAACAAAGAACACCAAAGGTTCAGCATCAATGAAGAGCATCTAAAACATGCGCCATCACCATACTTCGTCTAATTATCAATAAATTTTACTAACCTTACTATCAAGCCACAGCAAACCTAGTTGGCAGCGATCTGATCCATTCACCTAAAACGAAAATGTTCATATCCAACTCAACTGCTCCGAAGAATTTCTGAAATTATGTAACAGTTCTTTATGAAGAAAACTTACCGCACAACATAACAGAAGATGCATGCAAAGAAAACATACCTCGTATGCACTTCGAACACCGAAATATTGCTAACTTTCTCACGACACACTTCGTCTCCGGGTGGAGCAAACATGGACGAGCATTTGTTCTGTGACTACAAGACGACAATTTTACAACGCATAATATATAACATTTCCTCGTTTTTAGTGAGCTTTACCCACTCAATCGTACCACTCTTCGAAAGCCTCCGCCGTCTATTCCCTTGAAATGGCATAATTAGAAAGCCTAAGCAGGCGAACACCTACAACAAAATCGCTCAAGAAAACAAAAGTTCTTCCAAAACAATTCGAACATTCAATGTTTTTCATCAATAAGTAGACACGAGGTTGTTAATATAGAATTTATTAGAACACAATTGCTGACGTTTCGGCGGTTTCGCCTTCTTAAGAGCCTGGAAAGGCCGAATTGAGATGTGATCTACTCAGCCAAACACTTTCATAACCCTAGCAGATAAAACTTGACAAATCGATTTGCAATCGACAATTCGAACAATTTGAACCTGAACGGTTCTCAGCACTTTGCCAAACATCTTTGTAGGCCTCGCATACACAACACCTTTCCCTCATGAAGCAATTAATCCACTTTTGTGTTTCGTTGAACAGGACTTCCGGAATGACAAACTGGGAAAGAAGACTGAATTAGTGACAGCTGTCAACAGTCACGAACCATAGCAATGGAAACACTACGTAGAAGTGGAAAACACAGAACAAAACACACCATCACCTTACTGCGATTTTTCGCCACTGTTGTCATAATCCGCCTGCGACTTCTCGATGAAGATGATATATCCGTACATATGTCCTTACGTACTGCCCACTTTTAGCGCAGGCGAGGTTGTTATCGATGCTCTTATTGTTGCTGCTGTCTTTGTTCAGCAGTGGCTGATGTTTCGGCGTCTTTGCCTTCTTCAAAACTTGAACGTATCATATGTAGCAGGACTTCCACAAATCGATGAATTACATAGTACTAATGAAGATCCAGCATAAGAAAAGACGCCAATTTTGAATAACTACCCGCCCTGCCGTTGGACCACTCGTGTGTTGTCCACGAGTGATGATGAGAGACCCATCCATGGGGATGTGCATCAAAAAATCATTCCGAGACAAGGTCACTTACCACGTATGGTAGTGATGCATTCATCGTTCCAGTTCATTTTTGGGCTTTTGAAATTTATACAAAACGCCTCAAGAGTCTTTTCCCTATGTATTCCTCACCAAACGTGTATACCACTTTGTGTTCGCACAAAAGAACACCTAAGTGGAAAAGCTAAAATTCGACAAACTACTCCTTTGGATATGCATAGGGCACAAAATTGCAATGGTGGTGATTTTGCAGTCAATGCCCGAATCCTAGTGCAGAAATCGAGAACATCAAAGCGCAAGACTTTTGAGCCATTTTAGATAAATTTCAAAAGCCCAAAAATGAACAGGAAAGACGAATCCATCACAACCACACGTGATGTTAGACCTTATCTCGGATGATTTTTTGATGCATACCCCATGGCTGGGTCTCTCTCATCATCCCTCGTGAACAACACACGAGTGGTCCAACGGTAGGGTGGGTAGATCTTCAAAACTGGCGTCTATTCATAAGCTGGAACTTTATTAACACTACATAATCCACCGTATTGGAGGGTACTGCTACACATGATACGCCCTGGCACTGAAGAAGGCGAAGTCGCCGAGACGTCAGCCCCTGTTGAAGAAAGGTGGCAACGACAATTAGAACATACATACCAACATCGCATCAGATAAAGAGGGCATTTCGTAAGAGCAAATATGAAGATATATCGACTATTATGGAGAGGTTTATAGGAAGTCGGTCTTTTAATGCAGATGAATTCTGAACAAATTCACATAAGCAAACGAGTTATGAGAGGCCTACGAAAATCCTCTTTAAGCAAGTTGTATAGTATGAACGTCTAATGTTCAGCAGAATAACATTGCAATGTTACCATCTACACAAATAACAAAATGCGAGAAAACCGTACCTGAACTCTCGATCTACATCTCCTACCACTAGTTTTCTCACCTTCGGCATCAGTCTCGCATAAGGTATGGGCGTCGCAAGTGTCACGAAACACAAGTGCAGCACTAAATACGAAAGCAATTGAAGCAAAACAAACCAAAAACATGGGGAGTGTCGGCACGGAACGGTAAAAACAAGGATAAACTACACAGCTGCTATTATTAAATGTACACCAAATATTACAGAGCACACACATTGCGAAATGTACCTCGTTCAGCAAAGATAATATTAACGATAACAGGAAGCCGTCCCCATTTGTAACCCATCAATTGAGTCGAGTCAGAAGCTGTAGTGCTTCGCTTAACTCGTCCGTTTTCGGTCACAGGTCTTCGCTTTGCTCAGAATCAAGGGATGAACACCACAACCAACATGCAACGGTCCATTTTTGAACAGGTAGTTGACAGAGCCCCACCGTGTTTGTTGGTCTAACGGATCTGACTCTTTGGGCGTTGTTAGGAAGTTTCTACAGCCGACTCAAAAATTTCTCCCAAATGCTTCCCATTAAATAACTCAACGTTTTCACGGAATCGAGGAATGCGTCACATAACTATTCGCTTTGGGATACTTCGCATCGCGGAAAACAACCGCCTCACCAGTTGATTTCGCTCGGCATTTTGGCAAGAGCTCAAAAGAAAAAATTCTTTGAGATACTACACTTCACGCCACTATAAAACTTTCGAAAACTGTAACCTGTTGTCACCATGCAGACCGGTGTCACCCATGGACTCAACTAAACCTTACTCATGTTACAAGCGAATTTCGCAAATGTCTGGCGTTCGTGAATAACACATGTTCCTATAGAGCTATGAATGATTAAATGATCTGTGAATTCTGATCTCAACCAACTCAATAAAAATCAAAGTGGAACGCTTAGCACAAATCTACACCACATTATGTGAAAACAGCGTTACCGTGCAACTTCAAGTTCCGTCGAATGGTGGTGAGTCGAGGACCGAAGCACAAGGCCGGAGTCACTTGTTGACGTCGAAGGGATACTCATCACGTGGGTATGAGCGTCGAATAGAATTAAGGGACCATTAGTTCAAGAGAAAATCTCCGTCACAAGCACTATTTGACGTCCTGTTTTCTCCTAAAAAAGCAATTTATACACAAAAAGCGAAACAAATAAACATCGAACTGACAGCAGCCCAGTATTGAAACGGTTGGTTACGTTAAATACGCTCGTGCAATTCAATAAAGGGAAGTTTCATACGCAGTGGCGTCTAACAACCGCAAGAAGTCAGCAGATGTTGATACAACCAATCAAGAAGACGAGGAACAAGGAAAACACAAAGTCACGCAACATTCGTCCTCAGCTCGGAATACAACGGAGATGAAAGTGATGACGTGATTTTATGGCCAAACGTTAATGAAATGAAATAGGTGAAGAAGGAAGGCGCTATCGGCAAATTTGAGACCTTCAGATTCCAGAAGTCGTAAGAAAGCCTAGTCAGCCAAAGGAAAACGCACAAAAGAACAGCTCTTGCATGGCGGAACTGTATCCTGATGAAAATGGCATTTGCACGGGTTTCTACGGCGGCCGCCTGGATGCTTAGCCAGAATCTTGCCTGCAAGCATTACGATCGATATCGACACAACGGAGAACCTGCTGGTTACTACTCGTTGACAGTGGACAACGCCTACAACATGAACATCTCCAAAGTGGTAAAACAAGTGAAACTGTCGCTGTTAAGTGTGGTTCTTCTTAATCTGTTATCCTTAAGGAGAACCGGAATAGCACACTGCGCGGTGCACTGGAGCACTGAGAAAATGAACTTCAGTTTACGATATCTTTCTTGCCAAATATGTGAAACCAAAAGAAACTCACGGAGTTAATTGAGAAAAACCCAGGTTACGCTGGAGCCTATAATATTTCGAGATTACGACCAACTGTTGAGCTTTTGACGTCGCACAGCAGCCTGTCAAGAACTGTAACTTACTTACTTGATACTTGAATGACCCATCCTCACTGCTTGTGAGGGCCCAGCATAATCTTCATTTTTCGGAGTTTTGCTGGCTAAGCCATTATGGCTCCATGGAGCCTCGAAGAGGTCAGCCTGGGCAAAGTCTGCCTCAGGTCGTCACCACCACAGGCAGTCGCAGCCCATGTGGATCAGAGGAGGATTTACCACCATGCGACTTTGGCACCAGGACGGTAGTGGATCCCGGTATTTGTTTACTCTTAGCTAGACTTCCTGATGGAAGCGGCAGACTTCTTCTCAACTTGGATTGCTCTACCAGAGGATGAATCCCCCGGTGTACATCGCAGTCCGACACCCAGGAACACCTTTAAGTCATAATGAGGCTGTAAACAGTTGGGAGGGAAACTGTAACATACAGAGTAAAACCGTTTTGTTCAGAAATCAATTCCGCATTTGGTAGGTCCATTTCTCTCGGGTTTGTTTAGCAACAGCTTTATTTCGAATGCTTCATAGTTACATATCACTGAAGCACATCTTCTGCAATTTCTCTTCATATAACTGAATCATAATATAAACTGTGATCTTTACCAACTTCAAAAATTGAAAGCTCAGATGCCAAGGCGGCAATTTCGACAGATCAACCCCTACGAATTCAAGCTCGGATTTCGCAACCGGTTGGAATCATTGATGGAGAATGGTCCTAGTGAACGTTAACAACGTTCACTCCAACGTTCACTACTTTCGGAAAATTCGTCTTGGCGAGTTGGACGTCATAGATGAGGAAGTCAGCCTCACCGAAGCTTTTCCAAAGACGTCATGGGTCCAGCCAGTCGACTCCGTTTTCTATATGAACGAAGCTTGCCTTCATGCTACTAGTTTGATACCAAGATATTGGCGATTCCTAGCATTGATTTACTCTTACTTCAGCCTGCAGATGGAAAATTCAAACTATTAGCTCGAGAGGCCCTGGTAAGATGATGAACTCTCTCCACACACATCCAGCAAATACTACAACGCGACACTGAAGTTTAGAGCTTTGTCTTGAATATCGTGGCAAGTACGCCAAGAAACTTTCGGAAAAATATGAGCCTAACCGACCTTTGGAGAAGAGACATAGTCTGCTTGTCTCAATAGTTTTCACGTTCACCTTTCACGAGGAAAATGGAAATGATGACTCGCAGTCACAATGTTTCAACTTCTATTCTGTATTTCCAATTTTCTCACGGCAAGATGTGATGTGAAGTGCACTCACATTAATGCTGAGGCGTGACATCGTCGCCAATAAAACTAGCAACAATGCAACCTTTGTTTTCTTGCTTTCACTAAGCATCTCCTTTTGTTCGGCTTATATTCCAAGGAGCGATTTAACTGAACAGTTTGGATTTCGTTCGGCTGAACACAATTCAACTCAAGAGAAATGGAGGACTTTGTTTCACCGGTCCATGGAACCGACGACCACGTGTCTTGCAGGTTACTTCTAAGCATTGCGCTTAAAGTGCCTCATATAACACTAAGTCATTCTCGCAAAGAATGGCTTCTTTGTTCACGTTGGTATTAAAAGTAATGTTTAGTAGTATATTTTTGGAACATTAACGACTCTAAACTGCACGGAATCAAGAAGATTTCTGAAAATAAATCTGGTGTCTTGTAGGCCTCTACTTCTCTTTACGATGAAGAATGTAAGACTAAACCTTGTGACGCAACTATGCACACAGTGATTTGTTTCAGCCTACCGATATTACGAGCCACTCAACGCACCTGCCACAGTCGGTGTGATAGACAGTAAGTCAGTCACGGAAAGCATAATTGCAGAAAGGTTCGAAGCCCACCCGAGTTTCCGAATTCTACTCATACCTTAGCATAAGACGTAAAGAATAGAAGCTAAAACACTGTGACTGCGGGTCATCATT
Organism: Angiostrongylus costaricensis; assembly: GCA_900624975.1. Taxonomy (NCBI): domain Eukaryota; kingdom Metazoa; phylum Nematoda; class Chromadorea; order Rhabditida; family Metastrongylidae; genus Angiostrongylus; species Angiostrongylus costaricensis. The sequence goes on from UYYA01004681.1 coordinate 46,657, forward strand.
TCCATTTTCCTCGTGAAAGGTGAACGTGAAAACTATTGAGACAAGCAGACTATGTCTCTTCTCCAAAGGTCGGTTAGGCTCATATTTTTCCGAAGGTTTCTTAGCGTACTTGCCGTGCTACTCAGCATAAAGCTCCCAACGGTCTGCTGCCTGGGTACCAGCTGTAATGTGTGCTGGGTGGGAGGAGGGAAAGTTCATCATCTCACCAGCGCCTCCCAAGCTGATAGTTCGAACTTTCCATCTGGAGGCCGAAGAAGAGTCAACCAATACCAGGACCAGGAATTGCTAACGCCTTGATATCAAACCATTACAATGGAAGCAAACATCCACAAGCAGTCAACGGCGTTGACTGCCTGTGGAGGTGAAGTCCTCGGAAAGCTTCGGCTAGGCTGACTTCGGGACTCTGTAGTCTTATATCTGATATCACCAATTCCAGCGTATGCAGTGTGTATTTATAATAAAAAGAAGAAGGAACGTCTGACAGTGTTGTTCTCGCTCTAAGATTTTCCATAAAATAGAGTCCAGAGTCGATTATCACAGTGTTCAATGTTTTCGATAACGTCTACATTTACGCTGCTGCAGTTTTACCATATCTTTGTTTTTCTTCTGATCTCTGTTAACCTAATCTTCTGTATACCTTTCTGTTTGTTAGTACACCGTATTGTCATTTTTTTGCTCGGTATCCACTGTATTCGTTAAGTTGTCAGTATACACGAATTTTCGAAAAACAAGCAAGCATACATAACGTATTGAAATAATATCCAATGCTGACACTTTGATTTCTTGACTCTTCTGCTGATTGGGCACGTTATGACGAAAATTCACATTGGACCTTCGACCGGGGTTCCAGTGAAGATATTTCCTGCTGAGTCCCTTTACTCTTTTCGCAAGGAAGTAGTCGGTATCTGGAAGCAAACAGATTCATTGCGCTTCGTTATTCGCTACGTTACTTTGTGATGCTGTGAACAAGGGTGATGGCCAAATCAAAGAGAAAAACAACTACAGCAAAGAAAATCAACTGGTTTGGCGAGCTTTTAAATAGTGTATCAAGTATCGCTACATTGCAGTACATTAATTGATCCCAACGGTTCATTGTCTCATCGTGGCTAGGAGATGTTCAAAGGTGTCGGACTGACATTTACAGCGGGGAGATTCGTCCACCTGCAAGTTCTCCCAAGCTGAGAAGGAGTCCGGCGTTGCTATCACAAAGCCTAGCTAAGAGTAAACCAATACCAGCATCCACCACTGTCTTGGTATCAAAGTTACATCGTAGCAAATCTCCCACTGATCCACAAGAGCAGCGACTCCCTGTGATGGTGAAGACCTGGAGCAGACTTTGGCCGGGCTCACTTCGGGATACAGGAAACCACAATGGCTTAACCAGCAAATTTCCGAAAAATGGTGATTATCCTGAGGGCGGCACAACCAGTGAGGACAGGCCGTTCAAGTATCAAGCAAGTAATCGGCTCATTAACACGATGACGCTTTCGGACTATTTTCTATTATTATATTTGTAAATACCTTCCCAATCCGAATTCGGAGTTCTCGCACTTCTAGGGAGTTCGGAGCATTACAAAATTGAATATTCCGCCGTTCACTAACCAATTTAAGGCCAGCCATTGCGGCATCTTACATTGCTTCCGCAATTCTTCAATCAGTTTAGCAACATCGGCGATTCGATGTGAACCAGCATGTCGTATTGTTTTTTCTTCGAAATACTGTTGCTTTAAGATTTTCTGGTCTAACTAACGTCTTGGGAACGGCTAATGTACACAGTGTGCTAATTGGCCAATGGATTAGGGAGTTGGTGAGATTTGTCTTTTGTCCGCCAAGTGTACGTGGAATGCTCGACTTTGTATGAATTCGCCACGCCGGCCTTTTTTTCGTAACTGCCGTGGACAACCTCAAGTTTGGGTTATAAAGTTTATAGCAATAACAACAGTACAGCAATAGCATGTAATATGTGACGATGTGTGGTTAACTGGATATATATGAGCGAGATTGAAATGAGAACAAGTGATGCAACTGAAGGGAGCTAGACGGACGCTAGAGCTGGAGCGCTGAAGAACCGAGGGACTGGATGAAGACCGAACGAACGCTACGAAAACTTGAAGACGAATGCCCATAGGCTTCCTGTATTACTTCTGTAGTAGGTGGAGCTTTGCCAGAGGGAACTAAAGACAGTGATGACCTAGGGCTTGACACGGTACATGCGGATAAGTACATCAAATGAGGCGGTATTCCACAGGCTTCGTCAACATAGAACTCAATCAGACAGCAAAGGGATAGCTCTCGGATAACCTTTATCCGAGCTCTCGGATAAAGGTTATCCGAGAGGTTACGCAAAGACTTATCAAAAGGTCATGTGAATGAGATGGAATAACGTGGGGCTTCACAGAGGAAGTCAGAGACCATGCTGACCCAGGTCATGACACGGTACCTACGGAGAAGTACATCAAATGAGACGGTATGCCAGAGGCTTTTATCGAAACTACATGCCAAAGCGGTATTAAAACTTATACACTATGAATGGATACATATGAGGTAGTTATAAGTAAATAATTAATATAGGACACATGTGATATTGTAGAGAATAGGAACTATTTAAGGAATAGTTACTATACACAGACCTTCGATTTCCTACCGTGTGTTTTTCCTTTCCATTACAGCCTATGCAGGAAAGATTTTGAAATAATGAGTTACTACGGCGAATTTCAGCGCTAATGAGAACCTTAAGCAGTTTTCGTTCCTATTCATTCCATTCTTCCATTCTGCGTGTTTCTCTCATTGGGCTCTGCCCATGGCAATATGTCTGCTCGAAGCAGAGCTCTCGATTGGATAACGAGTCACTTCCCGGTCTGGGTACCTCTGGCTAGCGGCGAACTCAGTCAATGAATTGCAGTTCGATGAGCAAGAACACTCTCATAGGCCGAAAACCATTTTTTATTTTATTTCCGTCCAGGGATTTTGAATTTTTTTCGAAATAGTCTTAGCAAATTTGAAACAAGCGCTATAACGAGGGCGTAGTAAAGCAATTAGAAGAAGGATGAACAGAGTCTTTATAAAAGCATGAAATTCGTTCGCTGGAATCTTACACTCTTCCAATACTTTATCGAGATAATTCAGTAGCAAGCAAAAATTTGGGAACTAATGATTTGGGGAGCACAAAGATTTGGGGAGCATAGAACTCAGTTAATCCGAAGCTACTTTCGGAATAGCAGTGCCTAAACTGCAATGATGCTGAGACATATGCAAAACTCTAAAGCTTCAGGTGTCAGCGGTGGGGGTCGAACACGTTATTATCTTTTCCTCTGGCTGACGTGTTAGCAACCGCACCATAATGGTCCTTCGTTTCGCCTTTCTCTCAGTCATTTGGTAGGTGCTATCAGCAATCACCAGTGAACGGGATTGATCTGGGGAACACAAATCGGCACTGAATCCGTTAAGCTGAGGTTGTCATATACAATGTAACTAGTTTTTATTTTTATTCTTTCATTTTTTTTTGCTGTCTTTATCACTCGTAATACTTTAACTTGAAAAGATGTAAAAGGCAGTAAATAGAAGGTTAGCATTGTGATTAACCACTTTTTATTTACTGCCTATTCTTCGTCTAAATTTCTAGCAGCAATAGCTCGTAATGTTCAAACTCTTGATGGGTGTTTGCTGATAGCATCGATAGAGTAAAAAGATAACCGACGGAAAGCCACCAAAAGGAAGGACCTCGTTTGGTACAATGGCTAGCACGTGAGAACCAGAACAAGGCTAATGTTTTGTACGAAGTCGAACTGAAGCTCCGAGTTTTGCACTTCGGTTAGCACTCGTGTTGTTGTGTAATATTTCATATCGTGACTTGCCATGAAGAAAGAATAGGAAGTAAATATAAGTTGAAACACTATGCAGTTGGAAATTGAGAAGAAGAAATAATTGGATGAAAAGAAAAATTTGAGAAGCGATGTTCATTTAGAGATTCTTTATTTTCCATTATTGCATTTGATCTCAGTACTTTTGGTTAATGTCTAAAATCCTATTGACTAGCTGAATTATCATGGAGTAAGCCTGTGCGATGAGCAATGCCCAATTAGATGACCGCGGCTGACTCCTCGTTAGAAACCACGGAAAGGCGTCACATCACCAGTTGGACGTATGAGGAAAAAATTAGAGCTGTTTATGCAGGCATACAGCGAGCCGGCGATGCACGGATTTAGTTCACTGGTTCCGGGAACGCTCATAGGTAATGCAGGTGGTTATTTCAAGTCCAAATAAGACGCTTTAGGAAATATTTCACGGCGTGCGACATAAATCTCAAACCACGTTGAATTAGGTAAAATTTGTCTCCTTTTTCCGTAAACCTTCTGTGGCTGTCAGGGTGAGCTTTTTGTTGAATTGGAACTCATCATTTAAGAAAAATCCACTTCAGCACTTGCTCTATTATCGTCTTCCACTATCGCTGTTTTGGAGACCTTGTAGCTCAGTGGTTAGAGATCGCTACGATACGCTACACACGAGACCATAAATAGACATCTCTATATTTCATTGTTTTTCAGTTGCCTTTACGATACCATTAATGTAATCATCTGCATAAGGCATCTTTCAGCGATTGATCAACGTCGAGTTCTTAAGCCTTCTTCTGCTGCTGATTCTTGCTGCTTTGATGCTTTTGAGCACTGTGAGCGAAGAAGTGCTCGCTAATGAAATTGGCGCTATATCATCGTGGCTACCTATTTTAGTTAGGAGAACTTTCCTTCTGACCCTAAGTTCTACGCGGGCTATCGCTAGGTGAATCAGTAATAAATTTACTGAAAGCAGCTACTAAATGTTTAAATCATTTCTTGAAATAAACAGTTTATTCAAAATAAACTGCGTTGAACACCATCTCACCTGCTGTTCACCCAATTTTTGGTGCCCATTGAATATCCTTGCACATAGAAAAACCCTCAACACTGGTTACTTTCTTTCTTCGATGAGATGATACGAGGTTGATAATGATATTTATTCACTTTCGGCTAACGTTTCGACGTCTTCGTCTTTCTCAGAGCCGATGATCCGAGTCGATGGTCCATGCTTGTTGTTCGTCTCGACGTTGCAGCTTCGCCTTCGTGTCGAGTCAGGTCTTCCTCAGTGAACGAACTTCTCGAATGAGGCATCCTCACTCAGTGATGCCCTTTTATACACGATGCTAATGGTGGATATAATGATAATGTCCGGTGGTAACAACTTGTATTTCTTCCG
>UYYA01004681.1:51894-72781 GCA_900624975.1 Angiostrongylus costaricensis
CTGACACGAGGTTGATAATGATATTTATTCATTTTCGGCTAACGTTTCGACGTCTTCGTCTTCCTCAGAGCCGATGAAAACTACGTTTGCATAGAAGAAATATGTCAACCTCTAAACATTATTGCAGCTTTTTTCTTATTCTCATCCTGTGTAACCTATTGATATCATACCGCGGAGGCAAGAACTAGTAGTCCTAAAACCGACTTTCCTTGAACCTCGGTATCAATAATCAATATGTATTCTTTCTTTGATGAACTGACACGAGGTTGATAATGATATTTATTCATTTTCGGCTGACGTTTCGACGTCTTCGTCTTCCTCAGAGCCGATGATCCTGGTTACTTTGCACACACATCCTCGTGATTATGGAAGGATTCAACCAAAAAAAGTATGTGGCTTGACCTACAGAATGTTGCGACTTTTAGAAATCACGAGAATCTAGTGACATAGCGAAAACTACGTTTGCATAGAAGAAATATGTCAACCTCTAAACATTATTGCAGCTTTTTTCTTATTCTCATCCTGTGTAACCTATTGATATCATACCGCGGAGGCAAGAACTAGTAGTCCTAAAAGTGTACACCTCCTATCTACGTAGATAGAAGAGTGTTTGCTAAACACGTAACGTAAAATTGTAAAACAAATGGGTTTGTGAAACCGCTTAGTGCAGTGCTAAGAAGAACTTTCCCACTCCGTATTTTTTTTGGGCTTTGCAGGATCATTACTATTAACGGTTACTACTCAACAAAAAAATACTTTTGTACTATCAATTAGTGATAAGCTAGCGAAACACTGTTGCATTCTTGCAAGTGTCCTCCTCTGAATGTGAAGACGGATGAGATTGACTTGTTGACGAGGCGAGCAGAGCTTTCGCAGCAAGTATCAGCCAATTCCTCATCCTGCTAGGAGAAGACAAATGCGCTCCTCACCGAATCTAAGTTGTTTTCTAGTACAGGAAATAATCCTGTAAGTGCATTGGAACCATGCCAGCTATGTTCTATGGTAAAGTCCTTTTCCAGCTCTTTCATCCCTTTTTGTAGAATGGTTAAATGCACTAGTACTTCGAATCTGGGTAATTATTTTCAGTAATAATTTTGTTTCTGGGCGTTTTCAACCTGTGAAACGACGTCATTTGTGTAAATATTAAAAAACAACGAAAGCAGTTAGTAATTTCCAGGATCGACTTTCTATTAACCTCTTCATGGATTGACCATCCCTTGTTTTTCTTCGATAAGCAAACACGAGGTTGATGTTATAGAATTTATTAGCAACAACTGAAAAGGAATTAAAGGATCAACAACGAAAACTGAACAATGAAGTGGCAAGAGCAGCAAGTTTAAAGCCATTAGACATTTCGCGTAATAAGATCGAAGTGCTACATGCCCGTCTGAAAGTTCTGCATCAAAGCCAATAAGTTAGTGCTCTCTGATTGCCCGGCGTCCACAAGCTTCTCAAGCTTCAAGGTTAGAAAAATCACCGGTTGTATTGGTAGGCCAACTGATAGAACAGCTTGGTTTATAGATCTAGTTCTCATCTAGCTGCCTAAGCACATATTAGCCTATCTCGGAAATATCCAAATGTTCCTAGGTCATAACAATGCTGAGAAATTTGCAAAACTCTGGAACGCAGATATCTAGGATGTGGAACCAACGCGTTATAACCCTTTCCATGGGCTAACGCGTTCACCACCTCACCATGCGTGTCCTTTGTTTCGCCTCTCTCTCAACTAGCTTTCCATCGACCAGTTCGATCAGTTGTCACCTGACAGACACCTCGGTCTCGAGTTTTGCAAATATCTCAGCATTGTTGTGGTTGTATCGTAACACGGGCTCCACAACGCGTACGTTATGGAGTCCCTCGACATTACCGCTCTTTACACTAACGTGTCGAACGACTCCGCCAGGCAAGCCATCCGCGAGCGTCTTGAGCAACACGAAAGAGTGATAAAATTGTATGGCTTTTCGATTCAGCATTTAATGGTCCTCCTACAGATCTGTCTAAACTGCTCGGTCTTCAGACGGTCCAGGAAATATTACGCTCAACTTAGATAGTTGGCAATACTACAGCGACCGGCACCAACCGCTTCCACCGTCTTTATGTCTAAGGTGGAAGCACCAGTAACCGCTCTCGGTGCATTACTCTACTGTAGGTGTATAGATAATTGTCCTATCATTTGCTCCACACAAGAAAGGATGGGGAAATAATTAGGATTATTTGACGAACAAAATACACCCGAAAAAAATAGGAAGAAAACTGGCTTCTATTTCTAACCGTTCAAAAAACCTATCCGAAACCTCTACGAGGCGCGCACATGACACAGACATGACGAAAAAGATTTTGAAGCAGAATTTACGATATTCCCACAAGAATCGGAAGCATGCTCGTGCAAAACATTCGAGGCGTTCTGGATTAATTCCAAGAAACCGAAAGTGAACCGCATGGAGCAATGTCTCATAACCACGCGTTGGACAGTATTCAAACCTGTTATTCTAATGTGAGGTTCACGTTATGCTTCCAAGTAAACTCTGTGCGGTTGGTCTAAACATGACATATTTAATGGAAGACTCACAGAAAGCGGTGAATGTGAAAGAAAACTATACTGTGCGCAATTCGATTGTAGTATATTCTCTGTTTGGTTATGGAGGTGTTTACTTGTGTAGATTGCGGTCAATTAGACCTTTTAATGCTTTGAGAAAGGCGAAATGCGCCGAAACGTCAGCTTAAAGAATAAGGTAACACCTATAGCTCTCGCATAATATTTTCCAGACCAGTCGGGGATGGAGCAGTTAAAGCACACCTTTAGGAAGACCATGAGCTATTGAATCGAAAAACCGCACATATTTAATACTCCTCCGTGTTTCATAAGGGGCTCACGGATGCCCTCCATTGCGGAAACGCGCGACACGTTAGCACAAATTCCGGCAACTCGAAGGATCCCATCGCTTTCGCGCTGCTAGGACGCACGGTAAACAGTCCATGAACACTTAGAAATTCAGCCAAAATGTGAAATGGAGTGGAATGTTTCAGAACCTGGATAAGTATTAGGTTTATCAACCAACCTATTAACCCATCTAAAGAGATTATGTTTGGTCTAACTTCGAACGCAGAAGAGTCGGTAGATGTTAATTATCAGTGCGTACCAAGTTGTGAGTTTTGATAATAATACAGTTTTAAGTTGCAAAATAACTGATTCCCAACAAAGAGGTTACCTCGAACCTCAAAACTGTGCAAAAATGTGGTATGTGACAGGCTTGAAAACTAATAAAATCAGAAGTATTTCATTCCGTTAAACCACAATGATGTAGAGATATTTGCAAATTTCCGGACCGCAAGTGTCTGTGGTGGTGATCGAACGCGCTATTACCCTTTCCGGGGGCTGACGCGTTCACGACCACAACATACTGTTTCGCATTTTCTATTTTAGATCGCTCTATCGATTCGCGCTATCAGTAATCGCCCGTCGACGGATTGATCAAGGAAACCCAAATCGACAACGAGCCCAGTTAAGGCAATGTTGTGGTCGAAATAAAAATGCCATCTTTTTGTTTACTGCCTATCACAATTTTTCATGGCAGGATATTATGTTCGATGCAACCACAATGATGCTGCGATATTTGCAAAGCTCCGGACCTCAGGTGACTGGGTGGGGAGCGAACGCACTATTGCCCTTTACCGGAGACTGGCGAAATGAAGAACCCGTATGAAGTGGTGGTGAACTTCGGTCTGCAGTTTTGCAAATATCTCAGCATCATTGTGGCTGTAGCACACGTAATACTCTGCCATGAAAAATTGTGATAGGCAGTAAATAAAAAGTTAATGTTATTATCCTCTTAGTTAGCGGTAAAAGTGCAGAGTTTGTAGTAATTCCTGTATAGCGGAAAAATGTCTTCAAGATGCTATCTTTATCACTCGACATCTTGAAAAGAATTTAAGAGTCAATACTGAAAATTGAAAAGGAAATGAGTCGAAGTGGCAATCACAGCAATTTCGAAATTATCATTTATTTTGTGAACAAAATTAAACTACCCACACTGCCCGTTTATACTTACTTATCAAAACTCGTAAGTTAATATCTACTGATGATGTTACGTCCACCGATTCTTCAACACTCGAGGTTGGAGCCGTCAGTAGTTATGTGAAGAGCCCCACTGGACAAGTAGCTTGGTCTATGAATCTAATACTCATCGGATTGCTGAAAGGCATTCTAGCCCATTACGAACACACAAATGCTCCGGAATCGTCTTCGTAACGCGTCTTCCAACAACGCGTACATGATGGAGGCCTTCGACGTCACCGCCATTTATACAAATGTGTCCAATAATTCCGCAATGAAACCCATCCGTTAACTTCATGTGCAAGACGAAGGATTAATAAATATGTATGTATGGTTTCCCGATTCAGCAGCTCAAGACCCTTTTGAAGGTGTGCTTGATGTGCTCGATCTTCAGATGGTCTTGGAAACATTACGCACAAATGAAAGGGCTGGTAATAGGACAGCGACTAGCACAGAGCCGTGCCATTGCGACCATCTCTAATGTTGAGAAGACACAAAAGTGAAGAGTCAAATACGTGAGCGAGAGAAAACGAAGGAAGACTGACCTTTGTTGTTAAACATTCAAATCAACCTGTCCAAGAAAGGCTTCACCAACCAGTGTTATCCGAAAGCCACGTTACAAAAACAAACGTTCATTACCTTTTCTCTCACTCTTCGCGCACTGAAGTGTATTTGTGAGAAACGTTTCGTACAGTCCCCAGTGTATGTGCAGTAAGGGAGCGGAGGAAGAAATACCTGGATTTAGAACGAAAAATGGCCATCTCTAGTGACCACCAAAAACGGCCGGTATCTACGATTCGGTAACAATGATTAAAATACCACTGAGCACCTTAAGACGCCAGTTAGTTGTAACCGCTCGTATGGCTGTCTATGCACAGCGTAGAATTGTATATTGTGACCTAACGGTAGAGATGGTGATTGCATGATTCGGATATCAGTTAGCATAATCTCCTATAAAGCGGTGGGGAAGAATATTTCGGTAAAACGGGTGGAGTACTGTGCGCCTGTGTAAAAGTGTACCATGTAATTGAGTAAAAAGAAATGCTTCGGTAGGCTTGCCTAGGACTCGAAGACAATGGAGGAGACTTTGATGGAAATCCATCAACGTCGTATAGAAATCCAATTCATTAGCACTCCAAACTCATGAAGTGGCTTTCGATAATTTCCAAGGATGTGAAAATAAAACACCACAGATGGAGATGCCTTATGAACGCGGGTGGCCTTGAACATTATCTCAGACTGATATTTTAGCGTAATAAATGCACCTTATTGACTTATGTAAGACTCAGAGCGGCAGCACCCCATTAAATAGAATGAATTTATAGAGAACAAAACGGTGAGTGTTCAGAAAAAGATGTTTATTACGAGAAGAGAGTATATGCATTGGGTTTTCTTCCTGCTTGGTTGATGAAAGTTTTCGGCTGAGTAATTTTTCTGTCAATTCAACCTTTACAGTCTCTTAAGAAGGCGAAGCCGCAGAAACGCCAGCCATTGTGAATAAATAAATACTGTGATGACAACATCTGGTTTTCACATCAAGAAAAAAGTGAATGCGTAGAAAATCGTGGAGTTCTGGTTCATTGCATAGTGGCAGAAAGTCCGAGATTTCATAGCACAAATATAAACTTAGGCAAGATTTGAATGAAATACTGTGCTGTGCTGATTTCAGACGGGTCATGGTGAAGATGAGAGGTTATAATGAACCACCCTGCCAACAGCCCATCAGCAATCACCCGTCAACGGGATTGATCCGGAGAGCCCGTATCGGCATCTAACCTAATTCAGCTAAGGATGCAGCCGAAATCACAATGTTTACCTCTTTATTTACTGCCTTCTACAATTTTCATGGCACGGTATAATGCATTTTTGCGAATATCTCAGCATCTTAACCTTTTTATTTATTGCCTAGTCCTTTCATTGGCAGGATATGTTGCGAAATATAACCTTTATGATGCTGAGATATTTTCAAAACTCCGGACCTCAGGTGTCTGGGGTGTGGAGCGAACGCGCTATTCGCCCTTTCCGGGGCGTAACGCGTTCACCACTACACCATACGTGTCCTTCGTTTCGCTTGTCTCACAGCTAGTTCTATCGATCATTGCCATCAGCAACTACCCGTCAGATGGATAACTACAGCCTCAGCTTAACTGGGGTCGTTGCCGACTCTGGATCCCATCTCTTACTTGTGTGAAACGGGATACTCCTAATATCGTCCTTTCGACTGCGCGCTCGATAACGCTGAGTGATCTTTCATCCTGCTTAGGCAGCGACCAGGTATCCGAAGTATACGTTAGAGCAGGAAGTAGCGTTGAGTCGAAAAGGTGGGCACGGATTCGGATGTTCTTTGTTCTCCTCACTTTATCCTCGATACTCTTGAATGTTCTCCAAGTAGCTCATTTCCTTCTGCTCAGCTCTGGAGCTAAGTCGTTTATCATATTGATTTCGCGACCTAGGTAGATATAACTAGAGCATTCGGAGATATTCGTTCCGTTGAGTGTGAATGCCGTTGAAATAGTTTCGAGGATTGGCGTATTTCCGCTGAACAACTCTCCCACGACTGTTGAGGTTTCTGGTGCAGTTTAAAGATACGCTGGACGTACTTCTCATCCGTAATCAGTTCGTTCAGATTCAAGAATTTATGGTAGACTAAATCAGCTGCAGACCATCAGGTAGTTAACGTGACCTTCTTTTGGTTCACTTTTCGCTTCGTGAAACCCGAGCTTTCCAACACTTGTGAGTGTTTTTTCTTTTCACCAAACTTTTCAACCCACTGTTATCAATAGCAAGAGGGCCTTGGCAACCTTTATGATTTCCAGGGTAAATTTCACTGCGACGAATTTTTTCAAAATAACTTCGCACGCTTCGCCCACATCTCATTAACACTTGGTGGCGTTCGAGGTGCATGCGTTGGAGTTTGAAATTGTAGGAGTGAATTTGTCGAAACTTCTGTTGTGATTCTGAATTTCTAACCTTTAAAATTTGTCAGAAACACTGCTTATGCCGTAATTCAATTAATCCACCCGAAACTGCATGGAACGAGCTTTGCAATAACATATAAACTACCATAGTACACCAATCGATAACCTTTCGCTCAAAAATGGTCGAAAAAATGGGGTTACGAATTCGACAATGATCTCCGAACATCCTAATTTGTCCGTTCTCTAATGAGGCTCACAGAACCCAATGATTCTATTTGAGTGTTCGAAGCACTCGCTTACAAACCTCGACAGCACAGCGGTTCATTATGTGCTAGTCGCTGAATAAAAACACGGAAATAGCACTTTTTGCACAAGACGGAAAAGTTACCTGACGTAGACAAGCATCGCTAATAGCGATTGCATAGTTTTCAGTATAAGACTGTGATTTTATAGAGGACTGCTTATAAGATTGATTCGGTTCAATCTATAAGATTAGCAATTTTAAGGTTTTCTTAGCTTTAAGTTCTTTAGGGATTTCGAAATGTTATTAGTAAACTCCGTGCTAGCTATAATATTTTGTAATTTCGAACTTTTCTTTCGAAATCTGCAAGCTTTCCCTACAACATAAAGAGCTATTACTTTGTTGTCACGAAATTCTGGTCTTCTGAACAGATCCTGCATATTTCTCGCTCTTAATTGCTCAAACCTCTCACTTTAAACACGAAAGCAAATGAGCAAGCGGCATTTTGTCAAAGAGGATGCGACGCCTCTCTATGAAACCTTGAGGTTCCGAACACCTTGACTAGTGCAGTGAGGGTGGAAGTATTCTCAGTTATGGAATAACCCGCTTTCTCAGAAAACGATTAGTAAACCACCATTGGAAAGGAAGAAAGAGATGGCTTGCACATTCTTGGCAGATTTTAGATATTAATGCGTCGTTTTCTTTTTCAGCGATCGCGAAGTTGCTGTGCAGCACAAGTTTTACTTCTGTACAGAAAACACAAACAACACAGTAGTAGTTGACGTTTCGGCAGTGCGGCCTTACTAAGAGCCTAGAGGAGTACATTGATATGAAATCATTACGCCATATATGCGAATCACGTGGTCAGCAGTTTCTCGAAAAATCCACCACTTTTCTTTCAGGTGCCTTCCACTGGGGAAAGACAGCTGATTAGAGTCGCATATGGTGGTGCAATCACCAACCATTTGCGACTCTAAACAGCTGTACTTCCACTGTTTAAGGTGCCTAAAAACGGTCATGGAGTTTGTTACTCATTATGCTATTCATGCTCGAGGTGGAATGAAGTGGGCGAAGTGTTCATGCTTATCTAGTCAATCTTATCTCCGTTGAATCTCATTAACGCACAGAGCTTTTCTTTTCACTCATTTTCTGCTCTTTTATCTCTGTACAAACACAGTTTGGAATTCCTCTACAAAATCTTAAGGGCAGCACACCAAGGCTAAGGTATTTCAATTATCTTTAAAATAAGTTGTTTTACTGAAATGTATACTGGTAATTTTTCAATAACAAGTTTGCATTTTCCGGCATAGTCGAGACCTAGCGAACGAGCGAGGCGTTGCTTGGCAGCGAGCACATCCCGTAACCTCTGTTTTAGACTGCTGATCCAACGATGAACGTCTTTGTCAGTAAGTATGTATGGATCTAAAACACATTTAATATTAGCACCTCTTTATATAGCCAGTACCATTGCAATGAAAAGGTATTAAAGTTCTACTTTTATCACTCAGGTAAATTGGGATGAAACGGACATCGATGTTTTCCATCTTAAACGAGGTATGAAATAACCAGAATAACCAGTACTCGAGCTCGCGAATTATTAATAGCAAAACAAAACTAATTAGTTGTTCGATTAGACATTCTGCTCCAAAAACCGAAAAAGAAGCCTAATGGCGTAAAAACTTGTTTTAGAACAGATTTCTTCTGAATACAGGCTAACACTCCTTGACTACGGTCGGGCTATCGGGCTCACATCGTTCAAGAATCTCCGTCGTATGCTTAATTCTAACAATTGACATTTCTATCGAAATTCTCTATGTTATGCAACTGAAGCTCCACATAACTTTCTTTTATCGAATTGCATCAAGCTAATAGCTAGTAGGATAAGATGTGTCTCATTCGAATGGAATTCGGTTCTGTGTCGTTGAATGTCATTCGGAATTTACCACAAAGAATAAAAGAATGAAACTCACGGCGTTGATCAATCCCTGAGGGTGCCCCATGCATTCGATTTCATTAAGTATCGCTGGAGGTGACTGAATGCATTTCTGGTCTTCACAATGACTAGCGGTGGCCTATCGATGCATCGAGCCAGTACTGCTAACATCGCAGACAAGTCTTGTACCAATTTGCCGACTCCGGCGGGATGGAAAGTCTGGTGGGTCATGGAAGTCGGGATCGATTCCACGTCTGTGTCGCAGTGGCTCCTCCAACCACTGCGCCACACGCATCCGAAATTTGCGATAGTCTGACAAGTGTGGAAAACTGAAATCTCACTAAAATTCCTCGCTCATGCTCCAAGGAAAACCTTGGGAAAAAGTAGAGATTTATCGCTCGTTGTTGAACAAACGATAGTAGTCGTTGTACGTAGTAGAGCAAAAAACCCTTTGTACTCTAAGAACTATGTATATGAAGCCTATTCGCCTTCTGTTGTTGACCGCGTGATACTTCTAAGTTTTAAAACTTCGAAGTTTCTCCCAAATTATCGTCATATGATTTATTGAAGAAGAGCATAGTTGCTTTCTCTCCAGTCTCGCAAACATTCAAGCATTCAAATAACATTCTCTCTTTATCATGAACACTTTCTTGCCATGCTCCGGATCCTTCTTGAAAGCGTGAAATTGAGTCTTTTACAAGACCATAGAAACTTGGACTGGGTTCATTCATAGTGTTATGGACAAGAAAATTTTCGTTTGACTCTCCAATTTAGGAAAGTAGAAATGATGATCTTGGAAGCCGTTACGCAATCCTCGGTTTTCAAGCAGGATTAAGTGGTGTACCAAGAGTGTTCTCCGACATACTTCAAATAGGTTTAGAGCTGACCCGTGTGAAATCTTAACGGCTGACACCACTGGACAAACTCTCTAAAAAAGGCTAGAGCGGAAATTTTTGCAAGCTCCTTAGCAGTGCCGTTGTCATGAGTGCATTATTGAGAAAACTTTGTACTTCTTGTAATATTGTGAAACACAACAGTAGTGTCAAAATTAATGCTATTAGGTGGATACCACTTGTTAGCATGTCGTCAATAGAATTTCAGTCGAATTTACTTGCTAAAGCTCCGAATTCCCGAGTTAACATTGCAAGTTCTCAATGGAATTCATTAGAGAACTCACTTTTATTTGTGGTTGATGGAACGAAGTCTACTTCTAATAATTTCTGGATTTTGTTGAAACAATTGAAAACTACGTCGAAGACGACAGGCAGATCGAGCAACCGTAAGCGAAAAATCTTTGGCTAAAGCGAGTGAAAATGATGATACTGTCGTCATTAGTTGTGTGGCTGACTATGTAATCTTAGATAAAGAAACGCCACCCAGCTCCTTTCGTCACGTCCGATTGAAGGATTCGTTGAAGGAAACCCACGATTTTCGCATTGGAAATATTGCGAGAATCTACGATCATCATCTGCTGAACTACCAAGTACGACACACTGACTATATAGTGGAAGGTTCCTAAGGACCTAAGTTTACTATTTTTTCATAGAAATCCACTCTTTTATCGCCACGGATACCCCAACACATTCATCGTCATCTGGTTACTTATGGAAGTCTGCCTCTTGCGAGATGATGTCGCAAATAGGGACATTGCTTTAAAAATGACATGTAGTGAAAATACCGCGTTAATCAACAGTATAGATGGAGTCTTCAATTCTGTATGCGGTATGAACTAACGCCTAAATGCCATCTGCTTCACGCCTGCCATCAACATTTTAGAATTGTTTGGAATGCTTCCAGAAATACGTATAAAAGGCAGACAGTTCTCCATCTATTCTTTAGCACCACGAAGGCTCATGTGTCAAGCAGTGCTCTGGTGAAAAGTGCTTGCAGAAGAGGTTTCTTCCAAGCTTCTCCCTTTATGAATCATAGCATTGCTCGTGAGGCACTATTGCCAATTTCCTAAAGCAATTCAAATTTGTTCCATTTCCACCATGTCAATATCGCCATCTCTGAAATTGAACTCGTTCATTGCACACTCAGCTATCAATCACATTTCATCAACATGGCCAAACGTCTGTACGGCAGCGATGAGAAAACGCCTGAAAATAATCAGTGCATGTCAAAACGAACGATTATATGGCACTACGGACCACTTGAAATGGACTCATATTGGGTTCCAGTAGGATTATTCAGCTAGGTAAAGAAGAACAGCCTTTTGGAATCTTCTTGTGAAAACAATGTTTTGACAAAAGTATACTTTTGCAGCGCAGTGTATCAATTTGTGCCTTGATCTTCTCAATACATCTATTAGTTCGATTCATAATTGTCTGACGAATCATCGCGCGATCAGTTTTGAACTTTTCTGCGAGCATTTCGTTAGGAAAGTCGCCTCTTGAGAGGTAATCGATGAACTGTTTCGCACAGACCTTCCTTATATAAAAGAAATGGAAAGGTAGTAAGCATTAAGTGAAAAGTTGAACATAGTGACTTCGATCCGGTGACGAGTGATTGCTGATGGCTGCGTTGGGGTAAAAAACTG
This sequence comes from Angiostrongylus costaricensis, assembly GCA_900624975.1. Lineage (NCBI taxonomy): Eukaryota > Metazoa > Nematoda > Chromadorea > Rhabditida > Metastrongylidae > Angiostrongylus > Angiostrongylus costaricensis. Next base: position 63,580 of record UYYA01004681.1, read on the forward strand.
GCTGACAGAAAGGCAAGGAAGGACTCAGTAGTGTATTGAGCTTCAGGAAAAGCTAATCGCTGGTTCGAATCCGGCCCGAAGTCCGAGTTTTGCAGATATCTTGTCTATATTTTGTCGTGGAATTAGTATGAGATTTCAGTTTTCTCTGTATTGGATATCTTGAACACATTTTTTGATATTCGACAGAGCTAAATGCACAAAAAGAATAACGATGAGTGGATTGGCAGAAAGTAACAATGAAACAAGATAATGACAGCCACCTACTTTTAACGTACTGACAGGCTGTCCAACAGTGAAATTTCATCATCATCAGCGTCATCGTCGGTTGCAAATGTAAGGCTGCCAAAACCCTCTGTGCATTGTTAAGCTCGTCGATGACGAAGTTAACTGAAACGGGAGGTTCCAGAACTGAGTCTTTCCGATTACATTATCTTTACATAAGTATAAATTATTTACCGATGTAAAAGCATTCGATCTGTTACTTCTCTCAGTCGCTCGGTTGGTTAGTCGACTAATCGCAAGAGTTCCTGTCGTCCAATCCTGGTCACAAAGCAGCAATTTTGAAGGCCATGGAAAGCCTTGGTGCTCTACTTTGGAGTTTGGGAAAGGCTATATTCCGTCAACACTAACAAACACGGAAGAAAACATATTATCAGGTCACACAGAGACTTACACACGAACGCAATCACTTGCATGATGATGATGAGGACTCGCATGGCGACGAAGCGAGTGGGGGAATTACTGAGGTCAGTTGAACATGTCAAGACAGGGCATAGCTGCATTGATAAAGCGTTCGCCGACCAATCAACGAAGTGAAATTCACACAACCACCTTCTTTAAGCAACGTGAGAAGTGAATGAATGCATTTCTAAATAACACAATGCATTTCGCTAGCTTAGCGATAAATCAAAGCTGTGATTCCATCATCACAGCCAAGTCCGCTAATAATTTGTCGATCTCGAAAAGACCAAAGGTTTCTTGGACCCGAAGCGCATGCTCGAACCAGTGACTTCGTGTGTATTTCACAACATCTTTAACCGCTGGACTGCATGTGACCCTGTTTATTGGTGTGAACTGATCTCCGCTGATAAATCATCGCTCAGAAAGATACGTAGAGTAGTCTGTTACGTATCGTTTCTTAGCACTAGACCACCAAGAGACGAACTGAAGAAAAAGCCTCGAAAACTCGAGTGATTATTTTAAAGAATAAATGGTTTTCTCAGTAAAACTTCTCCAACTCAATATAGAACGCTTCAACTTCTTCTTTGTCGTAGTTTGACGTCGGCACGTAAGCGATCAAAACTGTCAAAACCGGTATTAGTCCGCTACTCTTTAATCGTGGACGTCTGATCCGAATTGTTGGTTGTTCGAATAATTCGATGTTCACTGCCAAACTCGTGTTGACAAGAAAGCGACGCCGCAGACTGCTCTGTTATCGCACGTTCCGATAAGCATTTCTTCTTCGGTTTCATAGATGGCGATGAACGTTTGGAGTCTTCTCTTCTCGATAGGACCGATGACGTCGTAGCTTATATTTCTTACCTGCGTGATCAAGTCCTATGTCGAAGACTCAGATGCAACTGTGCGGCGGTCTAGCCGGCCTAAAATGGTACTGGGTTTTTAGCAGTCTTTCCGTATTCGTCCTACCATTCGCTGCCGTATCGAGGGCTATTTCGGGGTTCAGAAAAATGGTACCCACTGATTTTACTGTGTTTAGCTATTTGAAATCCACGTATGAAATGCTGAGTTTGAATTGGGGAGATTCCTCACCGTCTGCCATATACTTACCGGTCACTTGATCCCGGACTTTTGACATATTTGACTTATAGAATACAATCCGCATAAACGAAAGCACACCCACTCTTGCATGCATGATTACGTCGTCGTAAGCAAAGAAGATAGGTGCCAGATCGGTACAGGAAAAAAGTGGGATCCATCCTTTGGACCCACTTACACATTAGGAAAGCATAAGCTCGTTTTTTCGCCTGCGATTAGCCTCTAGTCCGCCACCTGGCGACGCTCAACGTTGCCTCGCGTGTAACCGGTATAAAATTTCTCTATGAGAGGGATCCGCCACAGAATGTATGGCACACAGTAGACATCTTCAAAATTGGGAGGTTGAAATTATGCTGTAAGAATGCCTATATTTTCTAATTCATCTAAACAAAATACTTCTAGAGGTAAAAATGCCATATTTACAATGTTCAATGATGCATTTAAGTGACTGGAGGAACCACTGCGATACCCACGTGGAATCGATCCCTGCGCCCATGGCCCACCAAGCCTTCCATCCTTCCGGAGTTGGCAAATCAGTAGCAGACTTGTCTGGGAAGATAGCAGCACTGACTCGATAGATCGATAAGCCACCGCGAGCCATTGTGAAAGCCAAATATGCATTGAATCTCCTCCAACGATAGTTAATGAAGTCGAATGCATGGCGCATCCCTCAGGGATTGATCCACGCGAAGAGCATTTATCCTTTATTTCACCTGCCATATGTAGTTCAGTATAATGTTTAACCATGAGATAAAAGCGTTGTTGAACTAACCGTTGACAGTGGTTGTCCCGTATCTTGTTTCCATCTGCCCAATCCAAGGTTCCAGAAAATTTTAAAGTGTCTGTGTCAGTTGTGTACCTCAATTTTCGAACAATGCAGGGATGCAGTAGTTTATAGTTTCTGCATAGTCGCCGAAGAGTTGTTGCGAAACCCATAGAGACGAGTAAAGTAGTCCAAAAATCAGCGTTTTTTAGTTGTAATGACTAGAAAAAAAACGCTTTTTCGGTTCAAGAAGGAGACAGCATCGACGATGTTTTGATGTAATACAAAAGGGACGACGATGTTGCGTCGAAAGAAACAGTCGGAGAGAAAAATGGGTTGATGTTAATTCGTGTTGTACAAAATGCCACTATACCGATGAGTAGGACATTGCGGTTGGTTACGAATCTGTTAACGTCGCCGACGGTATACATTAATTCTATTGCATCTTCTCTTCGGTTGTTTTGCCCCATAAAGCTTCTTTGCTAGAATTCGTATTCACGTTCGATAGCTCATCCAACACGCGTTGCGCTGGAAGGCTGGATATCAGCCGAGAAAACCTATCCGTAGCAGCTAATGATTTACAAAAAGGTTTTCGGACAACTCCAATTGTCAAGCCTAAGACACTCTGCCTTCAGAAACTGGAGAACTAGTGAAAATATACGATGATAATGAACTGTTAATCCGCTTGAAGTCGCAATAATCAACCATGTTTGCAGTATTGAATGGGTAGATATATCGAGACAAACTCAACATAATTTGCGAGAAAGAGTCCCGAGCACTTACAGTGGGCTGCTTGAATGAACAATCATAGTACGATAGAGGAAGTAGTAACAAGCGCAGCTCTGCAGTAGGAAATCATAGAATATTCGATACCACCTTAAGTTCTTAACTTCTGGAGAACTTTCCTCATAGAAAATCACACATCGTTTGCGATATCCTGTGCTGTTTGAACGGCAAATGAGTAAGAAGTTCTGTAACCAACGTAAAACTAGACGTCAGTCGTTATTTGTTGAAAGCGTCCGGTCTTATATTAATTACGGGCGATGTTTGGATATACAGCTAGACAACGTGTGATAAAGCATTCGATGTGAAAATAACGACCGTTTTCAACTTTAAGCCAATATACCTCAGGTCACTTTGGCTTTAAATTCTACTGGTCGGGTAAAAATGCTAGAGTCTACATATTCTTTCCTACAAGATACATGCCTTTTTCTACTCTACCACGGTGAAATTCTGNTTGTCTGAGGCTCACCAGTATTTTTTCACTTCAAGGTTGAAAGTATTTCAAACGCAAAAATAACTGAACAAGCGAGTTTTATCCAGCACTACGAGATGACGTTCCCCAATGTATCGTCCGTATCCGGAGATGCAGCGCTTGCATTGCTGGATTGGAATGGAGACTGTGGAGAAGAGACGGAGATGGAGAAGAAGAAAAGGAGACTTTGTAGAAAATCAATTTCATTTTCAATTTTTTGAAAGTCCTAATTCTAAACATCTTTAAGACTCAAAGACTACTACGTAAAAACATAGATATGGGAATGTAGATATAGGAATTAGACGATAGAATAGTGTTCCCTCCGTAAACAAGCGTCATTTCAATAAAGGTGCAGGTTGCGCAATGGTATTGATGCCGCTCATTATGAGCAAACCACTAATTCAAGCCCATCAAGAACAAGAAAGATCCCCATCCCTCTGCAATCTGAGAACAAGCTTGTCGCAGTGAGCAAACTCTCTGCAATCCACACGGGGATGCTAGGAACGACCACCCCAAGACTGCAGGGACAATTGCTTTGACCTACATTCAACGGTGTTCATGATCAAAACGGAAATTCTCTAGCACCAGCCAATTCCGCATGCGAAAACATGAAAGGCATTTGTGGATGTGAGGGCACGGTTCAAGTGGATTAAGTGCTTTGATCCGTTAAGTAAGATATCTGATATCGTGTTTCGAGAAAAAAGTGCAGAAGAAATCTTCCTTATGGCGCTGGCTTTTCCAGAAGAATCCCGACCGCTATTTTTACAAATCGATCTCTCATAGACCGAACAATTCTCTTGTTAGAGAGTGATTTGGACACTGTGTAATGAATCAGTCATGAATTCACGTTTCGACTGCGTTGTTTGACCACGACGATTCGTCCGCCATCCATACTTCTCAACGATAGCAGACTGCATGTGGTCGTTATACTTGTATTCACATGGTTCTTTCTAAGTGTACTTATCATTTCTCGTTATCTTCCTTATCGTACAATGTTTTTTAGTAAGAGTTAGTGTTCTAGAACATTGCTATTCCATTCTTTTCTATATACTTTCTCAGAATCAGCACTTTTCACTTTCGAGACTCGACTCCTTTCCTGGAGTCACGATTTTTTGCTAGTTCTTTTATAAAACGTTGATGACCAACTTTCAAGCCTACTTCTAGACAACAATACTAAAATAAATTTTTTTCCAGCGATCCATCTTTCACATCTTCTGCGCGTATTCCAGCCCTTTTTACATTCGTGTTCTTTCCTCCCATCTACCATCTACAAAGGTCTTTGGAATTTTTGGGTGTAGGTTCATTTGCTGCCTGAAGATTTTTCTTTTGCTGGTTCAGCCGATTCTCCCTGGTGTCCTGGGATGCCCGGATTAGAGCGTTCCATTTGGATTGCAGAGAGCGAACTTCTCAGATATTTCTCACACAAGTCTGGAACCAATTTTTCAACCTTCCCAACGAGCTCTCTACAGCGAATTAGCTCAGAACTCCCTAGACGACCGTTTGTGTACCTGGAGGATCGTGTGATCTACTGGAGTGACAAGGTTGGATACCACATCAGTGTAAAAAGTACAATACGGCTGGCCATTTTTAAGGAATGCGATGATGAATAATACATTGGCAAAACGGGTAGGTAGCTTGTGTCCGCGTAAAGGAACGCCTTTACGAAAAGTCGGAAGGTGACCAACTTATGTTCTCGTTACACATAAAGGATAAGGCTCTCGGCTCTGCTCGATCCTTGAGAAATACGCCATGCATTCGACTTTATTAAGCATCATTAAGGGTATGCATACTTGGCTTTTACAATGAATCGTGGTGGACTACCGGTGTATCCAGCCTGTTCTGCTATCCTACCAGACAATTCTGGTGCCAGTTTGCCTACCACGGAGGGAAGAAAGATGTGGTGAGTCTGGAGCACGAGGATTGATCCTAGGTGCATTTCAAGGCGCACATGACCACTGCGGTACACGTGTCTAGATTAAACTTGACACACTTAAAAGACAAAAATAAAATTTTGATAATAATGATGCTAAGATATTTCTAAAACTCCGGGCCGCTGGTGTCTGAGTTAGGAACAGAACACTCTATTACCCTTTCCTAATTAGCTAACGTGTTCACCACCATGCCATGTGAGTCTTTAGTTTCGCCTTTCTCTCAGCCATGTTATTGATCTATAGGTGCCATCAGCAATTACCCTTCGGCGGACTTGATCTGGTTGGCACAAATCGGCATTGAACCTAGGTAAGCTGAAGTTGTGGCATAAATCACAACCTCGTATAAATCGCGTTCTGTTTACTGCCTACTCTTTTTTAATGGCAGCGCACTAAGTGAAATATAGCCATAGTGATGCTAAGAGATTTGCAAAACTCCGGACCGTGTGTGCTTACTGATTGTGCCCATCCCATGGAACATGGCTGAGAGAAAGGCGAAACGGAGTACCCGCATGGTGTGGTGGTGAACAGGTTAGTTCCTACGTTCGCTAAGCCATTCTTCGCCGCCGCCTTTTTTCGTGCTTGGTCTAACCGAGGACTTCTATCAGAGTTTCGGTGAGCTGCAGTCCTTCCGCTTTTTTTGTGATTAGAAATCTTTTCTCAATAACCAGAGATTTTAAGGTGTTTTAAACATGACAGGATTATAGAAGGAGCTTTTCCTCGTCTGAGTATCAATGACGAGTATGCCACAGTGTGCTATTGTTACTAGCGTTAAAATAAAAAAGAACAAAGCTCTCGGCGTTGATCAATCCGTGAGAGATGCGCCATGCATTCGATTTCATTAAGCATCGTTTGGAGATGATTGAATAGAAATTTGGCCTTTGTAACGACTCACGGTGGAGCACCGATGTAGCGGGCCAATGGTACTATCCTCTCAGACAGGTCTGGTACCAATTTTCGGCCCCGGTGGGATGGAAGGCTTGGTGGGCCATGAACGCTGGGATCGATTGCATGTGTGTGTTGCAGGCGCCTCTGACCACTGCACAATACGCGCCCTGATTGAAGCATTACTAGCGTTAATATTGCAAGTACATTGCTGTCGGCATTTGGAACTTTTTTGCAGCTCATGTTGGATCTATTTTGGTGCTTTCTTGTGCATACATGCCACGCAAAAGCCATAGCGATTTCTAAAACGTTTGTGAAATTCTTCGTGTCGATCGCTTCGGACTGCACCAGGTTTTCGCCGTGTACGATGTAGATTGACAAATGCATCCGAAAATATCTTTCCTTTTCTGTGAATTGTCAACTGTACAAAATAGCTTCTTATCGGCCACATTTAGCAAAAAGTCTGTGTTGCATAGGATATCGACTGATTACAAAATACTCAATACATTTATGAAATAAGCTCTATGCGGCAAAATAAACAGCAAAAAAGTATGTATTGGAATCAATGCATGCGGTCACTTATATGGTTAAACAGAGGGAGAGAGAGAGTTTTCTCATAATACACGAGGAAATAATGAAGAAGTCAAAATATGTGGGTTGTAGTGGTGAAGAACTAAACGCAGTTCTTTTGTTTGCGTTAGGACGACAAGAGGAGTAATATTATACTTCCATATAAATAAGGTTGAAATGGTTAGCATTTTGCGTACAGCCTTTATGACGGATACGCATTTAGAGCCTTATCACCCTCTGGAAATGGCGCGTGTGGTGTTGTAGTTGGAGGTGCAACTGCAACACACACGTGGAATCGACACCTGCACCCGTGGGCCACCGAGCCTTCCATTCCTCCGGGGTCGGAAAATTGGTACCAGACTTGTCTGAGAGGAGAGTAGCACTGACTCGATACATCGGTAGACCACCGCGACTTATTGCAAAGGCCAGATATGCATTCAATCACCTCAAACGGTACTTCAGGAAGTCGAATTCGTGGCGTATCCTTCAGGATTGATGAACGCCGAAAGCTTTATCCTTTTTTTTGTTACCTCATGGAATGATATCTCTGTTCTATTCAGTCTTCCTGCCAACGTAACGTAAATGAGTGATGCCACTGATAACTAGCATAACAGTTTTCTTTTCTTAACTATGAGTGTGTCACATTTTTTTTCCACAGAACGAAGTCGACAAAAAACAGGCAATCTTTTGGTCTTCAAATACAATCAGAGCTAGTTCTTTTGAAAACCGTTATTTTTTTATAAGTGAAGAACCTAAGGAGCTAAGAGTAAATTTTACAGTGATGAGCTAGGCGTGTCAACGGTTTTTCAAGGTGTTAATTTATATCTAGAGATGTTCAGAATTGAAGGTTTTTCGACTCCAGTGTTAAAGTGGGAAAAATGACTGGGCCTGACTTTATCTAGAAATAATGGTCCCCAGTAGTGTCGGAATTTCACATATAAACAGAGCACAGCTTTGTCAAGCATTCGTGTTAAAAGAAGAAGATGTAAGCACACTTCCTTTTATTGTTGGAAACGAATTTTTGAATGCAAGAGCTGGAAACGGTTTGGGAAATGGAGAAACCACGCCGTAGTGAACGCAGGTGGATATCATCAACTGGGTAGTCCTTGCCGAGGTGCTGATATCATCTGCTTCATTTGTAAGCCGACTGAATTGAGCGGATACGTGTTGCACACTTCACCTTTGTGCTCTTGGTTGTCACGAACAGCATCGCACGACACGTACTTCTTTTATCACCCTCACACGACACCGCAGCCATGAGCAGTTCGTGGAACTCTGCTGACAGAACGTTCTGTACCACTCTACCGTTACGTTTGTCAATACGGTAGCATTCTAGGAAAAGAGGTGGCCGGTCAGTGAAGTGTTTGCTCAACCGTTTATTGTAAAATTTACTTCTAATTATTTTACAGATCGAAGGCATTCTCAAACATGGCTATTCAAGCTATCAATTAAAGCGATGAAGCCTATAGTAAGCACGGAAATGTCGGAGAACGTGGAGAACTAGCCCATATTTATTCGATACTTGATAGTTGAACGGCCTGTCCTCACTGATTGTGCAGGCCCCCGTATTACCTCTATAATCTCCGTATTTTTGTTGAGCAAACGCGACGTGTTATTATTCTTTGTTCACGATTAAGCTGACGTTTCGGCGGATTTCTTTTTCTTCCTCAGAGCTTGGAAAGGTCAAGTTGATAGCAACTCACCCGGCCAGACGCCTCCATAACCAAACAAAGAAACTCCAAACCACGATTTCAATCACTTTCAACACAGCTTTGCACACTCACCGCTTTCTATGAGGTTTCCACTAAGTATGTCACGTAGAGACCAACCGCACAGAAATCACATGGAAGTATAATGTACCCATCATATCAGAAAAGCAGTTTTATATACTGCCCTATACCACGCGTGATAATGAGGCATTCTTCCCTGCGGTTCATTTTCGGATTTCTGGAATTAATCCAGAGTGCCTCGAGAGTTTTTCGCGCCTGTGTTCTTGATTCGCGTGCGAGGATCGTGACACATACT
>UYYA01004682.1:0-76810 GCA_900624975.1 Angiostrongylus costaricensis
TTTCGTTATCTCCACATCTAACTGATGAGGAATTACGACAAACTCTCCACCCTTATCACTAACGGAAAGTCTTATGGTTTTCAACCTTATCAGGTCTTCCAGAAATCCGAAAATGAACCGCAGGGAAGAATGCCTCATTATCACGCGTGATATAGGGCAGTATATAAAACTGCTTTTCTGATGTGAGGGGCACATTATACTTCCACGTGATTTCTGTGCGGTTGGTCTCTACGTGACATACTCAGTGGAAACCTCATAGAAAGCGGTGAGTGTGCAAAGCTGTGTTCAAAGTGATTGAAATCTTGGTTTGGAGTTTCTTTGTTTGGTTATGGAGGCGTCTGGCCGAGTGAGTTGCTATCAACTTGACCTTTCCAGGCTCTGAAGAAGGCGAAATCCGCCGAAACGTCAGCTTAATCGTGAACAAAGAATAGTAACACCTCGCGTTTGCTCAACAAAAATACGAAGAAAACCACTTGATCAATGCCGAGGTTAATAGAAAGTCGGTCGTGGCAGTTACTGAAAGATTAGTGTCTCCCAAATAAGACAAATGTATCTAGGAGAACAAGAAACCTCCACAAAATAGCACAACTCAAAAACATAAAACAACATTAGCTTCAACCGAAATTGTGGAGGAACAAAGTTTGACTAGATACGAAATGCGGAGAGCAGCGTAGTAGTCGTGTCGTTGGTTACGAACACAGTTCTGGCTCGACCTCACGCCCGGCTCACTAAGCCTCTCATTCATCCAGAGTTGTGGTTAAGTAGTAACATTGCAAAAGGGGCAAAAGAAAAGCGATATCATGAGTAAATTTCCTTTACAGAGGAAACATACGTCGTCAAAATGTTCTTAAGCGTTGTTCACATAGAAAGCTTTTAGGGCAGCCTAGTCGCCCTCATATAAAGACGCTGGCAAAAAAGCCAAACACACTGGATTGCTTTTTATGAACTCCTTATATAACGTGAAAATAAACAAGTAGCTGACTCACTTCAAAGAAACGGGCGAGACAAATGATCAGCGTGAATTCTTGGAGCTTCGAAAGACGCGAACCCTTTCGGTCAGCGCTAAGACAGAATATTTCATTGTCAATAAGAAGTTGCAGATCATTATTTTTGATCAAGGCTGGTCGGTTTCTCCCATGACTAGACAGCCGTACATGCTTCGAAACCTGAAATACGTAGATTCCCGTGGAAAGTTTCAAAAACGGACTGAAAATAGAACAGTCCCCACGATTTACTTAAGGCCTCGGTTGCACATGTTAAAATGTGAAGGTTCTACTGAAACGTTTGATAAACGGACCGAAGATAAGACGATCCTCATGACCTACTTGAATTAAGGCCTCGGTTACACATGTTGGAAAAGCAAGACCCAAAGATGTTGGGATTGGTCCAGCATGATGATGCGGTACGCCACGACGCATAGCTCTCTGAACCTGTACGTTCTCATTTCTAAGAACGGGAAAATTCGAAAAGTAGATGAAAACCAGAACACATCGATGGTTTCGCTAAAATTCCCGGATCTCAAACTGTTCACGAAAAGCGATTGCGCGCGGCTGCGTCGCGATCACCTGGCCGTAGAGCATTCTAACCGGATTGACTGATCGCATTCTTGCTATGGACTGAGAAGAATTTCATTCGATCGTTCTGCTTCAGTCTCTTCAGACTAACCCCTCTGATACTTCATTACTTGTATTTGTAGGTAAGAGTCCTGTAAGGGACTATTCATCAGCAAAAATCATCGAGTTCTAGACACATCGACATGACCTTCCGTTTTGTTACGGAACCCTCGAAAAGCCTTTATCTAGGAATTTTACAACCATTCACATCCGTGTGGCGATGACTAATCATCATAGGTAGTCTTTTTTTCCTCTCGATACGGATGAAGTGTAGAATCCATGCCTCTCCGGAACAGCAGACTAATTTTCTCTTAAGTAGGATATAAATCAAGAATTGAAACACTGCCGTTAGGGAAATAACGTGCTCTAACTTCATGTCATTTCGCAACGAGCGTCTCCTCGAGAGGAGTTTCTCAGAAGTCTCCACCGTGTACACCTCATTTTCTTCTACAAGACGCCAAAAAACGAACTCTAACCCTCATTTTATATGTCTCGTGTAGTGACGTTCCTCGAAAAAGCGGATTTCGTATCGTTTCAAAACGACTATGCTTACTGGAAGTTCCTGGGAAATTTGTACGGATCAGTTCTTTTGCTTTTCATCTCGATAGACCGATTTTTAAGATCTTATTTAGGCGTCCATCTTAATGCATTGTGCGCAATGCGCACAAATCTTATTGATTTCAGTTTGTTTGAGACCCTAAGTCACTTATTTTTTGTGGAGTAACCTGCCGGTATAGCATTTGCTCTTTCCCTTTTAGAAGGATTTTCGTGGAACTGAGAAGTTTTTGCTCGTTCGTACTCTTCAGTCATAGCAGTTCGTTCTATTACCATCAAATCTTACGCTGGGCCTAGTTGTTCCCTCGAAAGCTGTTTGGTTACTGTTTATTAGTTGTTACACATAAAGTTATTTGATCTTCTTACTGTGAGTTTTATATTGTAATATAAAGTGATGTGATGGATTACTTCTTTACAAAGCCTTTTTCATGTCTGGGTAGTTCTGGATCATGATGTGATATGAAAGTGTGAACCCTGGGCCCATTCTGTTAGTACTGTTAGTCTTTAGTGGTGATAAATGACATGTATATATCTCCTTAATACATTTTTTGCCTTTGACTTTTGCTACTAGTGGTAATTCCTTTGCTTAGCAGCGTAAAGTTTTTGTTTGGGAACGCATTCATCGATGATTAATAGCGATTTTCCTATTTTTCCCACTATGTTTAGTCGATGTCGGAACCGGATTCCCGGCTACCGACAAGTGGGAGAATCCCATCAGGAACCACTTCTGTTGGTGCACTTCCTCCGTTGACGTTACCTCCACCTCGCCTCGATCCCCTTGCAGGAATATCTTCTGTGCATCACAGTTATGCTTCTAGTTTGAGCAGTCAGGTTAGCATTTTTTCGTTTTACTTTCTGCAAAACTGTGTATTAAAAGTGTTTCAGTACTTGATATGAAATTAAAGTGCTGTAAAACATGGAAGACTACACTGATAGAAGGAAGTGCTTCATCATTGCTTCATTGTGAAGCATTAATACCCTTCGAAATGTTAAGAATATTATGGTACTAGACGGGAGCGTTAAAGAATGTAAGATGTAGTACTTGTAAAATGTTTATTCGTACTTATTTTTGTAAGAATGTAGGTCAGCGTTCATCCCATAGTGACTTTAGGTGATGGGTTGAGCGTCGGATTTTCTGGGTATCTCCCGATAGAATAGTAAAAGAAGAATAGAATATAGAAAGTATTAAAAGTACCAAGTAGCAAATAGTATCAGCAGTAGCAGTTGTTCGTTTTTGTACTGCATTCCTTACTTCATATCTTCATTAAACATGAAATCCACTATATAAGAGAAATGGAAGGTAGTCCTTTACTCGCTACATATATGTCATTATAAGACATTAAGCAGAATAACTGTCTCAATTAATCCATAAAGCTAAGGTTCCATTTAGGACAAAGGAAGACAGAGTTAATACAGTTTAACACACAAGAAAAAGTTAAAGGCAGATCAGTCATCAGGAGTGCTTCAGTCATCTGAAGAAGGTGACAAGAATAAGAGCGGAGAAAATTGTTAACTTAATAGGCTTGATTTGTTCATCTTATTTAAGATGAAAGATCTACAACTTTTTCCAGTGTTTTAGTTTGCCAAATGATTTAATATGTTCTGTTTATGCCGTTCTTTGTAAGTGTGAAACCATTAGGTGCCTTTTATCCTACAGTCTAATTGTTTAAATCTTAGGTGATGTCCTCACCTATACCACAGTCATCTCCCGCGTCCACTCAGTCTCCACTTAATCAGCAAATGCTTTCACCGCAGCAAAAGACCCAGTCTGGTAGGTTTATTAAATCGTATTTCGTTTTATTACCGATCATTATTGGTTTCTGAGAGACGTTTAGTGTTTTCGTTCTATCGTGCTTTATTTCAAGTCGTTTTGTCGAGTGGGCATGTTCCACAACAACAACAACAACCATTGCAAGACTTACGACGGCAGAGCACTGGGGTCTTACATTCACAAGAACAAATCCGCGGACAGTTCGCGCACACAGTGACAACAGTACCTTCTAACAAACGACCACACGAAATGGGTCGTCAAATCCAAAGTTTGTTTCTCTGTTCATATATAGCGTAGATTTCTGCCTTTAGACGTTAATTTTTGCTGAAAACATCTGCAGTGTGTTCTTTTTACGTTATAGGTTTTCTTTTTTGAGAAACAAGTAGGCAGATACATGTTTTTGTTGAAAGCATACTGTGTGCTTCCTTTTAGCATTCATACCGAGCATTCAGAAGGACAGCAATTTTTCCAAAAGTAGTCTAACCATAGTGAGGTTGAGATATTTACTAAACTCCGGACCGCAGGTGTATGCGGTGAGTGAGGAAAGCGCTATTACCCTTTCCGGAGGCTATCGTGTTCTTCACAACGCCATAAGGGCCCTTCTATTCGCCTGTCTTTCAGCTAGTTTTGTATCTACTAGTGCCATCAGGAATCAGCCGTCAATGGGACAACGCTAAAGTTTGAAGAATTTTGGAATTTTATTTCTCAAATGTGCTATCCTTCCGTTATGACCATTTACTTTTGTGATTCGGTGTTTTCATTAGCGGTAGTGGGCGAGCAAGAAGTCTTCGAACTTAGATTTGTAAGGTTTAGGTGTGCCAAATTCACCAGCGTCGTTAGCAATTTCAACTCCGCCACAGTCCGTACAGGTTTGTTCGAAAAGTTGTTTTCTTTTTTGCAAGTTTGTCATTGGGCACATTCATTTGACGTGAAGCTTCAGACCACATACATATATGTGTATGTACTTACTCACTTGGTACTTGAACGGCCCATCTTTACTGGTTGTGCAGGCCCCATCATAATCACCATTATTCGGAGACTTGCTGATCAAGCCATTGTGGTTCCCTGGAGTTAAAAGGTTATCCTAGCCAAAGTTTGCTCCAGGTCTTTACCGCCGCGTGCAGTCGCAGCCCTCGTGGATCAGGGGGAGATTTGCCACCGTACGACGTTGACGCCAGGAGGGTGGTGGTTCCTAGTATTAGTTTGCTCTTAGCTAGGTTTTCTGATGGTAACTTTCGTGTATACGTGTATATTTGTGCGTATATATATGTACCTATATGTATATGCTTATGTACATGTATGCATAGTATGTATATGTACATGTACATGCGTATGTAATATACATACGTGTACATATAGTATGTAGATACACACAGCTATATATGTACGTACTGAGTGTTTCTTTCCTAGTTTGAGCACTTTAAATGTGTTCATTGGATGATTCGAGTGGTGCACTAGAATTTCTTAACTTAGTTGCAGTAGATTCTTCATGTGCGTAGAGTTCTATCTGATTTCTGCTTCGTTCATATCTATATATTTAAGGTATAGTTCACATCCCAAGCTGACTGCTCACGTCCAATATAAAGTTCTTCAATTTAATGCAAAATTATTGGGACATATAGAATTTTCTGGTGGATCTTTTGATGTGAAATAAATACCTTTGAACTACTCCAAATAAAGATAACTGTTCCTTTTTAAAGAGAGTCTAATAAGGATGTAAAAACGAGTGTGTGGAGACATTATTAAAATTTAACTGATTGAAATCCATAGGCAAACTTTAGTTTCGTTTATTCAGATGCGACACAGTAGCTTGGATGCTCAACCCTCACCCGGTTCAAGCAGTGTTGGTAATCCTTCACCATCATACTCGAACCATTCATCGCCATCCGTTGTTCAATTGCATAATGGACATGGACCTCCAGTTCGTAATACTACCTCAACGATAAAGATTTTCGGCGATTACTTTTGAAAATGTCACGTTTTTTTAAAACTTGCAGAGTTCTTATGTGCAAAGTTCAACGATGCCTACCCATGGCGGGCAATCTTCAGCGCGCTTTTCTTCTTTACCGACTCAGGAACACATACAACACCATATACCCATAAGTTCTTTGCCGTCTAGTTCAACGAAACAAGTTTTCCAGGTTGTTTCTCCTTGCTTCTTTATCGTACTAATTTCGGAGTGTAGAGCCATCTTCCCGTACAAGAAATATTTTATGTTTAGCATGACACCCAAACGCGATCCATTGGTGGGCAGCCTATACCGCCACCCGTAACACCTATGTCTCTCCAGCAGGTGGATTTCTCATGTTTCTTCCTCATTCCATTAATTTTACGCATTTTTTCACGGGAAATCTATTTTATTCCAGCGAAATTTACCAGTCGCAAATCAGTTGCAACAGTCTCAAGCTACACATCACCCCTCGTTACTTCAGCAGCAGTTATCTGTTCGCCCTTCACGAGTACGTCTTTTGTATAGTGACCGGTTATAATCGTGTTCTACCTTACACTGTTGACAAGTAGCACCCAAAAGCGCATCGTTTTTGATTGAGATGTCGTCACAACCAAGCAGCTCCAGCGTTAGTCAAGCCAATGTTGTTATTCAACAACAGCCGATACCACAAAGCACCGTATGCCAGTCACAACAGAATGGGCAGCAGTGTACAAAAGTTTGTATCCCGCAATTAAATCTATTGTCCTTGCCCATCAAAATTTCAATTACAGCCAAGAGCTATTCCTAATCAGGAAGGCTTACCTCGTCAGTTGCAGTCAACCTCGACTTCTCAGCAGCAACATGTTGTTATGGGATTACTGCAGGGAGCGCAGATTCAGGTTAGTTTTCTATGTGATCGTGGAAAAGTGGTCGCATGTAAACCCTCGTATTTCTTCTACTTCAAGGACTTTGAAAAATTTTCTTTTTTATTACGTTTTTAATTTCCAACAGCAACAAACTGATGGATCGACAAGTTATGGATGCGTTAATGTTTCAAATCCACACGTCCGCCAGGTTTGTCAAGCAACATCTTTCCATTTTTTTTTCTCATAGTTGAGCTGTGTGATTTGGTATGAAATAATATGATTATGTGGAGTTCTTATACACCTGATAAAACATATTTTTTGTTCTTCCACTTTCGTTCAACGTACATGTAAGTATATGCGTACATACACGTACATATATGTGTATGTATATATGTATGCGTACGATTATATACACGTGCATGTACGTATACGTTTACGTGTACTTATTCATATACATACTACTTGGGTACTGGGATGGCTCGTCTTAACTGGTTGTGAGGCTCCCAGCATAATTTCTATTCTTCGGAAATTTGCACTTCAGCGTGTGGTTTCCTGGAGTCCCAAGGGGAACTTGGCCAAAGTCTGCCTCAGGTCGTCACCACCGCAGGCAATCGCCGCTTCTAAGGATCAAGCGAGATTTGCTACCAGGCGGCTAACTTGATACCGAGATGATATTGGAACTTGAAATTGATTTACTCTTAGCTGGGCTTCCCGATAGAAACGGTGGGTTCCTTCTCAGCTTGGGAGACCCTGCCGGTGGATGACTCCCCTCGCTATACATCACAACCCTATAGCCATGAACACCTCTTAGCCATGATGAGGCGATGAGCCGTTGGGAGAGTATATATATATATATATATATGTATATATATATACATATATATATATGTATATATATATATATGAAGCCAGATAAACCTATGCATATTTCTATATCCTCTTTTATGAGGATGATAGCACATTTTGCTTTTAAGTTGGTATAGTTATTAAGACTAAATTCTCCTGTCTTCAGCCTGGCTGTTTACCTTTACAAGTTGGGCTTCATTTGCTTTGCTGTGAACTTGAGTTGTTAGCGAATTTGCTGTGCCTACATTTGCAAACGATTTAGATCTTGGCGAATCGCACTTCCCAGGCGATGTCTGGTCCAGGTCCTTCTGCTTCCCAACAGGTTGCTTTATTTCTTCGTTTCTTTTTTCCCCAAAGTTTTTATTTTGAGAATGCCCAAAATTGTATCATGTAATTCTTCTTGAAACCACTTATTGTTTGGTGTCATTTGAGGATTCCACGCACCCACAGTCACCTCCTAGGATGGCTCCTGCCAGCCAACAGGTGATCACGATTGCTGTCGGTTTTGTTTATCTTAAAATATTTTTGGTACATAAAGCCCAATTGAGCGGAGTGCACTTATCAAGAAAATAATCTCTGCTCTCACGCTAAAGCCAGTTTATCTCCAGGTTTGTTGTACTTGATCATTTGAGAGAACTTTTAGAATCTGCCTCTGTTTGATTAGAGCGTACATCTTCTCTAAATTCTGTTCTCTAAGGAATCGAATTCTAGTTTTGTGGAGTTCGTGAAACATTTCTTTTTCCACTTTTTTGCGTCAAGAATTGTGTTTCTAACAAGAGAGAACTGAGTAAGCAAAATTTCGTTCTGCAGAACACGTCATGCCCACGAATGCATCGTTGTTGTTTGCAGGTGCCAGGCTTACTTTAGGAATTTTGAAATCTTAAGTTTCATTTTCTGTTCTTCAAGAATTTTACTTCTAGAGATTTAAAAAGTTTGCGTAAGTAACAGGTTTATCGAAAACATACGGTAATTTCTTAACCACTGGAATGTTTCAAGAGCTTAGTGCCTTATAGGAGGATATTTCGATCTGTTACATTAATCACATATGTATTTTTAAAGTATCCTTTGAGATTTAAATATGTTTAGAATTGAAATCTTAAAAAAATTGGTTAAGCAGTTTGCCTTCGAAAAATGATAGTTTTGTAAACACCGGAACACCATGTGGCGCAGAATCAAATTCCGTTTGTTAATTTGCTTTCTTCGGCCTATGAGCCTTGGAGCAATAAAGCGAAAGGAATTTATATAATGGGCTGCGCAAAATCGGATTTTCGTCATGAAAAAATTGGAGGGTTTTATTCTCTAAGCAACTATTTGTCGATGTCGATTAATCTTTTTCTCAGTTACTAGCACTCACCATGAGCTGAGATAAGCTGATTTAAAATGTTAAAGCGGTGTTTGTTTCCGTAAGGTATGACTCCTACAGAGATCACGTCACGAATGTGTTAAAATCCATCAGATTTTATTTTGTCAAAGTTTATGTATGCGCTTATAAGATGGAGAAGAGTTTGTCTTCGTAAAACTGTGAAGTTGTGGACTCCTCAAGCACTCTAGTGGTCGAAGAATTGTTGTCTGTTGTGCAGAAACAAACTTCGGGTGTTATGTTTTAAAACTTCTTGCAAACAAGCGTGCAGCATTATATATTATACTCACATACATTTGTATACTATTATGCTTTTCAGTGGTGCTGTGTTTAAACGTATGTATATGTGTATATATAAACTTATGTACATATATGTATACGTATATATACATATACATACATATGCATATATATGTGTGTTGTAGGTTGTGGTACCACAAGGGATTCTTCCTTCTCAAGCAAACTTACCCTTACGTAGCGTACTAGCAGCTCAACAACATCTTAGTCAACAACCGTTGTTGCAACAACAGCGGCAATCTCAACAGGTTCATGTACAGCAAGCACAAGTCCAGCAGCAACTTCGTTTGGTGTGTTTTCACGTTTCTCGTGTATGGTTTTGCTGAATGTGGTATGCCCTTTCTACAGAGTGGTCGTATGGTTGGTACTGCATCGGGCGCGCTTGCTACTCTATATGATGCTGATAAGTCGACTATGACATTGACAAATAAGGATGCCTACCGAATTTTGAAAAGACGCTTCAAATATCTTGTTTATGTGGGTTTTCTCTGCTGATAGGTTTTTTTCCGATAGAATTCCATATGGTAATGGTATATACATAGGATGGTTCAATTATGAATTAGTATTTATAGGAAAACGAGTGTTATCAAGAGGAGTTGAGGAATCTTCAAAGAAAATTACTGAAATTATCTAGAGATAAGAATTTTCTGCTCGACCGCCTAGGTCAGTTTGAGAAGTTTTCGGAAAGCTCTGATGAGGATTCGGATGCAAGTAATAAGACGTGTGATGATAAACCCAAACCAAAGAAGTAAGCAGAATCACATCAATATTATCTTAACTGGTTATATAGCCTCTTCTTTACACCTTCTATCTCATGCCATTCTGCTTATAAATCTTTTCCTGGGATAGGCGTATTCGACCAGCTCAACGAAAGCGTGCTGCTGACGAATGCTTAGAAGGATCAAACGTTGTGAAACGCTCCGCAGATGAGAGCAATGTCAGTACTCCCAGTCCTTCAGAATCTCCTGCGCTCGATGCACGTTCTTCTGTTATGTCAGCACCATCTGCCCCACATTCTTTGGTAACTATTTATATGTAGCTCTTTTTTTAAACTTGCGTGCATGCATCCAACAGTGTTTAATTTCCTATCATGTCCATTACGATTTGATTGTGATTTTTCAGTCAACGATCCCGAAAATGTCAGTAATGTCCTATTATTTCTTAATCATATCTGCAATTTTTCAGCCATAGGTTCACTGTCGATACCTCAGAGGTCCATTAATAATTCCTTACTGTTTCGTTTTAAGAAACAATTGTTGAATCCTCCTACTTCTTCGGATGAGAGTGTGGCAGCCTCAGGATCTATTCCATCAAGTGCTTCCGCATACAGCGTCTCACACTTAGGATCATCTAATATACAAACTCATCATCAGCAACACTTGCGCACTACTCTCGCTCGTGTTGTTCCCTCGAATGTGCTGGGACAACAGCAATCGCATGTGTTTCATCAAACTCAGACTTTCTGTTCATCAAGCCGAACAGGACTTGTTGATACTCGTCCTATAATGGCAAAAGTTCGAGGTAAAAAATGTTAATGATTCCAATTGCGGTTTTTTTTAATGGAGCTGTTACAGTGGAAACAACATCTCCTACCACTATGGCACCATGTTATGCAAGCGAGCCTCCAAATCAGCAGGCATCACTATCCAAATCTTTTTCTAAAGATTCTTTTGGTTGCCAGCCGCCATGTACGGAATTTACTCAGCCGTCTCCGAATATTTGCAGTCATCCTATCAATGGGGATAATCTTGCATGTAATTTTCATTACGCATTCATAGTCTAATCTCTTTCTACATCCTACAGTAGTTAGATCCTAGAAGAGTTTAGTTCAACAAAATTATTCATTATTTTTTCTCTCGGTTTTAACTAATTTGGGATTTTAAAGGAGTGATTCACTGTTTAGCCTCTGCAGCAACGCTGCTACCTTCTGTATCGATAGGTCCACCTACTTCAGAGCCGTGTCCTATTAGTTCCGGTAGTTGTTTTCATGTTTCTAGTGAGTACCAGGTCGGTTAATTAAAACTCTGTTTTCAGTGTCTTCAATGTCTTGTTTCCCGTTGCTCAACGGCTTGTTACCGGAGGCGCACAATATTGCTGTTATTAAGGAAGAAAGTAGTGGGGCAGCTGCTAGTTTGCCTCCACCTAGTTCCCAATATCGGTGACCATAGTGCTTTTCCTCGTCATGTTGCGTCGCCTTCTGGCCCTAGCCATTCATGCATATCGCGAATTTAAACGGTGTATTTTCTGCCGTCCTCTCTGGGCGTTGTCTAGTCATATGAATAGCTGTATGCTTTTATCCATTGTTTACAAGCTCCTCGTCAATTTGTTCCGATTTACCGTTTGTCCATGGATGTCGGTTGTTGTGTTCAAAACGCTAAACCCGGTATTCTTTATCGTACGTTATTCATTCGCTCAACTAGCTGATCTCTATGAGATCTTGTGATTGTTTACTATTTTCTTCTGTCACTAGCAAGTTGGTGGAGCATAAACTTTTACGCCCGTTTTATTGTAAAGGTTGTCTTTTGCACGTAATTTCATCTATACATACATATAGCCGTTCTTCAGGTAGTAGAGTAATTTTTTGTAATGGTAATGTTCTGTTAACCATTATTGAAACCATGGTTAGTGTTTGATCTCGTAGTTTCTTTTTCTCTCCGTTACGTTTTGCTGTGTACAATGATGTTTCGATTGGTCTACGGTTCACTTATTGGAAATGTTCTCATCGCTTTCAGAAATGTAACAATGTTGTTAATTTTTTTTGTGTTGTAACTGCCTTATACGGTTGTGTAATGAGTATTGGTTATGAGTGTTTCCTGTCTAGAAATCCGTATTTCGGAAGTCCTTTCTACCTCAGTTGGCTAAAATGTTCTTCTTTTTAAACGAGTTTGGAGCAGTTTTTTAATGATTTTGGAGTAGAGCAGACCGCAGTTTTACTAGCTATGTCTTCATCACCAACGGCCAAGGTGCCAGAAATGTTCCTACGTGCGCTGAAAAGAAAGTGTGAGGTAAACGTTCCTGTTTCATCTGATGGAGAGGCCAAAAGAGTGAAGGATATGGTGCAGGAGGTATGGTTTCTAAATCCCGAGCCACAACACATTTCTGTATAAGCGGATCCTAATTTTAGGTGCAGAAAGAGAACGATGTATGTAGCACAAATAGTGGGTCCAGTTTCTGCCTTTTCGAGCTTTTAACCCAGAAAGGATGGCGTTCTATTCTGAAAGATGAGTTTGACAAGAAGTACATGAAAGACATTGAGGCGTTTCTTCGTGCGCAGTATGCTAAGGTATGATAAGCCACCTGTAGTAAATTTCATTTTTTTAAGTCTTGGTGGCTGGTTTTAAGCTGTTTGGTGTTGAATAACTCATCAGTATACCTTTCGAAAGATGAAACTGTGAATTTTTGTTATATGAGTAGGATTTTGTCGTAAGTACAGAACGTCACGATTTTTCCTCCACGACATGAGATATTTTCTGCGTTCAACTTCACATCTCTGGAAAGTATTCGAGTTGTTATCATTGGACAGGACCCCTATCATGGCGTTGGGCAAGTATGTTATCATCATAAGCAATTAGATCAAAGAGCCTAGGATACTTCAGCTTTTTCAGGCTCATGGCATGTGTTTTTCCGTGAAAAAGGGTGTTATGCCTCCTCCATCACTGAGAAATATATTTCGGGTTAGTTCTTTTAATATATCCAGCGTACTTATACATTAGGATTTCCAATTTATTCAGGAACTGAGTGAAGACATTCCTGGATTTGTTGTTCCAGGCCACGGATTTCTTCAAAATTGGGCTCTTCAGGGAGTGTTCATGCTGAATGCAACGTTGACCGTTGAGTCAGTTTTATTGAATTTTATGAATGTCTAGGTCTATAACAGCGTTTTTGAAAAGGCACTCCTCTTAAGGTCTGGCAAAGCGAATTCGCATGAGAGGATCGGCTGGCAAACATTCACAGATAGGGTTATCAGCCTTATTTCTCAGAAGAGCACTGGAGTTGTGTTTCTTCTGTGGGGCAGCTTTGCACAGAAGAAACAGGGCCTCATAGATCTTAAAAAGCACGCCGTTATCAAGGTACATTTATTTTTTGTTTTTTTTTTTTTCGTAAAATTGATCATGTTGAGTTGTGCAGACAGCCCACCCTTCACCACTAAGCGCGCACAAGTGGTTCGGATGCAAATGTTTTTCAAAAACGAATGCTGAGCTTACGCGTATGGGCCGAGAAACGATTAATTGGGCTTCTTTGTAAAAGCCAGAGAGGTTTATCTATTGATCACTTCGTTTTTAAGATACGTTCTGTTACTGCTTTGATGTTCTGCATAGTTTAGTTGGTTTTGCCTTGGTTTTTCTTACTGTTCTTCCCATTCCATGTCGTATTATCATATTAGTATGTTGGTATTTTAACAGTCTCGGAACGAATGGAAACTGTAGTTGTTGTAGGAGCCCTGCAAGAAGTGGCAGTAAGACACCCAAAGTTGTCATATTCCTTCTGGTGGTTTATTTTGGCTGGGTATTGTACGGAATGAGAGGATATCAGAACCACAAAGTAAGAATCGTAATACTCCTTGCAGAACTTATACAATTCTGTTAAATGTTCACAGCACTATGACAACCTGGCGGACGAGTGTTCTCCTTCATACACAAGAATTGTATATTTATCAAAAGCATAGGAAGGTGTGTAGAAGAACATGGAGCATGAATAGGGTAAGAGAAGCGCAGAAATTTTTACGAAACGCAGAGAAAACGTATCTATTGAGTGGAAATTACAAAAAAAAATGGAGCGCGCTTCACAAAAACTGGCAAAGTGGCCGGTGTGACACCTTTAAGTGTCAACGCGAGCACAGCGAAAAATTTGGCGTCGTTACGAGATTGTTAAAATTTCGTTGTCATTTACAGAAGCTTGTTTTTGTATGTATTATCTATGCACTGTTCGTAAATAGAATTTGTACTCTTTTTCTGTTCTCTTGTTTTCGGGAATGAAGTAACATTTCATGAAATCTTACATTAATCTGAGTGGTCTGTTGTTCCTCGTGTGGTATTCAGACTTGTTTGGCAATTATGCTCCGTCTGTGTTGCAAAGGTTTTTTTACTTTCTTACTAATGCGAAAAAATTTTATCTCATAGATGGTGTAAGTAGAAGGTATCAATATTTCAGTCATTATTGTTGGTGTGTTGCTTCTACACAGACTATTATGTTGAGGAAATGTTCTTGAAAAGTGTGGAACCTTTATCGATTAGCAATATTACGGCTATCTTTGTATCAATGTTACAGCAATGGTACTGGCTGCAGCCGGAGCCACACAAACTGTTACGCCTAGACGTTTATTCTATTGTACGGAATGTCATCGAAAGTTCAAGCACAAGGTAACATCTTTAATTATGAGCTGATCTTTATTGTAATACGCAGTTTATACAGGGAATTTGATCATGTTTTTCGCCATAACAGTTTTGGTTGTTATCGCAGCTTACCAAAATTTACGGCCAGCGATGCCTTTATGGTTTTCAGTCCTCACGAAAAGTTTTTGGGTTTCTGATGAACTGGATGTTTTTTAATACTATCAAGGTATTGCTTGCACTGATGTTTCACTGTTAATAGGGAATTTTTCGTCATGGAAGGTTTAAAACGGTCATATTTTCAACACATGGGGTCCAAGTAGGTGAAAATATTTGGTATCATCGAAACTATTTGTCTGTAAAAGGGGTAGATGACGATCAGCTTGTTTCCACGCTCTCCTGTTTTGAACCCGTATGCCGATAGCGTTTTCCCTATTTTATAGATGTCATGCTCAAATAGGTTTTTAATTAGTATAATAGATAATTCTTGTATTTTTAAAGATTTTTTTTGCAACTATTAATGCCTTCCAGCTCTGAAGTAAACCGTTTTATTGCTGTCATTGGAGTAATTTTGACGAAAATAGTTGTTCTATTGGCTGTATCTAATGTTGAGTCACTTTGGACATTCGGAGAGATTAGGTCTTGAGTTGTCACTAATATCTTACAACAACGAAACTAATTTCGTCATTTTTCGAAGTTCCCTTCACATATGCATTCAGCCACCTCAGCTATGTTTGATGATGTCGAATGCATGGCGCATCCCTCAGGAATTAAACAGCTCTGAACGCTTCATTTTTGCTCCATTGTCTCATCTCATTGTGGACTTCATTAAGTAAAATAAGATCTATTAGAATATACCGGTATTTGCTTTCTTTCCTTATCTTCTTTTCAGGTCTTTCCTTATCTTGACTTCGTAAAGTACTGACTTTCTGAAGCGCACAAAACGTATTTTCATCGTCTAAGCCTATTATTGGAACTGCAAAGCGATTCAGCAGGCGAAATTTTGTCCAGCAGACTATGTTTGTGTTTCATAATGTATCGTTGGTGCTTGCAGCTGTTTCGCTTGTCCCTGAGACTATGAAATTTCAAACTTTCATTTTCATATTTTTTCATTTCAAATAAAATTAGTTGACGTTTTGGAAAAGTTACAAAGACTTTCAGAACCATAGGTAAAAGTTGTTTTTCCATGTGTTTTAATTTGATTTAAAAAATTGTCGTGTGTTATATAATAGTTATATACAGTTCGCTTTTGACTTCTAATTGTTTGTTATTTTGTTCTCAAATAACTATGATAGTCATGATCATCGTGTAAAATGGCTAAGGAAATGACCGATATGGTTTGTGCTTGTTCTGAAACCGTCTACCAAATGTTGACAGAGCCGTAGTTGTATGATGGACGACATTTCTGTCAGACCGCACATAGGAATTGAAATAGTTACGTTAGTGGGAAGTATACATAGACATTGGATAATGTTTAGGAGATACGAAAAACTGAATTCAATAGAAGAATACATAGTACAACAAAGGGGGCACGGTCATTTTCTGTGGGAAGCAGGTATCTCGAAATGAGCCACTAGAAGTTCGAGTGTACTTAAGATCTTTGCGTCAGATAGATAGGCCAGTCACGCAAATTTAGGAATTGTACATTTAACTGTTGAGAACTTAAACTTTTTCTCTAGATCTTTTTATTAATGTTCAGGAGCAACTTTATATTCATGCGGAAGCGTGTATCATGGAAGCGTTTGAAAGCGAGGTGATAGCCGCATTCAGCGAAGTTCCTGCATTACGACAAAGCGTATTTCGCACATCTGAGATTTCTGTAAACGACAACGTTGTGACTGAAGATTCCTCTGCAGGATTTGGAATAACCATTAAGGTACGTATTACTTTTAGCATCAAGTGTACTGCACTAGTTTTAATGATTATGACCCAATGAGTTAGTTGATTTTAGTTAGGACTTTTGAAGGATTGTTTGGAAAGATTTATTCATCGCAGAAAACTAACACGGTTGAACGCGAGGAATTTGTGACATTAAAAGTGGGTGAAGAACAGTCCGAAGGTGATATTAATGGCACAGACGAACGAACATTGAATGTTAAGGAAGATGTGTACCATCCTAAACTTATCACATATAGCAGGTCATTTTCATAGGCGTTTCATCTGTTGAATGTGTTCATGCATTAATTAAATTGTTCATTATTTCAGCAAGAATGATGATATAAGTCAAGCACAGACATTGGAGGGACCTAGTGGACTAAAACTTGTTGTCTCCGTTGAAAAGGGCGAGGTACGCTGTTGCGAAATTGACGTTAATAGGATGCAGAGAAACAAGTTTTTTAAATAGATTTTAGACCGTAGAATCTCCACCTCCTCTGAGTGTGGAGGAGACAGCAAATTTGCAGACGGTCAATGGGGATGTTGATTCTTCTGATACTCCTGCTGAAATTTCATGGGATGGAGAGGATCTACAGTTGGATTCCAATGACGTCGCTGACAGAGATTTGGGTTTGTATAATTTTACATCTTTGAGCATTGATCACCGGTCTAGCTTGGAGCTTGAGAATCTTTCATAACTGCGTCTTACGGGATACATCTGCATTGCTCACTCGACTGCCTTTTCGATGATGCTAAATTATCTGTGATCTTGTTTACGTAGACCAGGTTTTCGAGGCGTGTGTTGAAACAGAAAGGATTCTAAAGTAGAAGAAGTACCCCAGAGTTGGTAGTTCTTTCACTACATAGTCAATGTTTTTGTAAGCTCCCCAATCGTCTTCTTCCGCCTTGCTCGGTGCTGAAGATAGGTCGTTCATTATATTGATTTCTCACCTCAGATACACATACATGGTGCTTCTGCCTGAAATAGATCAGAAGGTTTTTACTTTACCAGTATAACTTTGTTTACGTTTTATATGTATATAATGCATATGCGTACAGATGTGTATATGTATGTATATAGAAGGATAAAAACAAAATGCATGTAAAAGTATACAAATAGGTAAACAGGTGTATGCATATATGTACAGATGCATACATATGTATATTTATATATATATATCATTTTAGTGAATAAAATGGTGGGTTTCCGGTTTTGAAAGAGTTATCCTTTTTTTCAGTAGCATGTACGTCATTCAATCACATGACCACAACACCTCAAGTCATTGGAGCTCTTGCAAACGCAAATGACGATCCATTCAAACCAAAAATGGAATGTCCAACCTGCGGATTGGTATTTGCTTTTAGTTGCCAAATGTACATGACATTACATTGAAAATAACTTGCTTAGGTTCTATATCGGCACAATTTTTCCACACATTACCGGATTCATACTGGCGAGCTTCCATTTGCTTGTGAATATTGTTCGAGAAGATTTAGGTTAGCAATTTGTATCCTTTGCTTATTTCTCCGCATCATTTTTTTTATTTAGAAATTACCTGCTTTTATTTCGTTTTTAGGTCAAGTTCATCGTTGAAGGTTCACGTTCGAGCGCACACAGGTGAAAAACCGTATGTATGCCCATCCTGTGGTTATTCAACTATAACAAAACGTAACTTGGATCGTCACATCGAAAATCATCACGTCCGAATGGGTGGTTCCAAAGGTCCTGCGACGAGGAAAAGCAGGTTAGACTCCATGTGTTTTTTTTTGTCCATCATGTGAGCTAACTACGGTCTAAGATCAAATAAAGGTCATCGGTAGTGTTTGTGAGTGAATATTTATGGTTCAGTTAAACTTCCTGATGTCTTCTAATACAGAAAATCGTTAGTGGAATTGTTAAGTGGTTCGAGTGAGCTCCAAATGTGTTTTCATCTTTCTGAGTAGATAAATGTGCTCTTTGCAATCTGCACATACGAGTACATAAATGCGTATACCCATGAGTAGACAGAAGATATGTGTAAGTTCGGTGCAACAGATACAGTGGGGGTAAATTTGGTCCAACTGTATATTAGAAAGATTTCATGGTCAGTCTCTTTGTTTAGTCCGTATTCCACCTAAAGACAACTTCATATCCTTACCGCGTACTGGTGCTAGATTCCTTATACCTATGAGATCAGTGACAAATTTTTCTACTTTTACTTTTGTTTTATTTATTTTACGTGGTCCATCTTCACATCTATTGTGTGTATCCCAGCGTTTCTTGCATCCGTATTCTGCGAATGTCTTTAAACTTTTCACGGGTGGATTCGGCTGATATTTGAGGATCGTAGTCTTCTTTGTGAATGTCATTGATTATGGTTGAGTCAATTCTCCCTCAAATTCCGTGATAGCTGTACTACAGCGTTGCCATGTGTTTTCGAAGGAGTTGTTTGTTCCCAGACTAGTTTTCTACCAATTCTCCTATCGTAGAACGGTGAGGAGCTTGTTGATGCTCGAGATGAATGCCATCGCTACCACTGCGCTACCCAACACATTTCAAATTTAAGTGTGTCTGATATGTGCTTTAAAACACTAAGTTTCCGTGTAGTCGTCGTTTTCTATTACCTTTTCTATACTTTGGCATTTACCAACTTTCTGTGTATGTTTTATGTAAAAAGGTTTATTTGATTGGGCCTATACCATTAATATTATGTTAAGTTTCATCTTGACTTCATCTTAAAAAAAGGATAAGACTCTCGGTGTTGATCACTTCTTGAGCGGCATCCAACATTATTAAGCATCGTTTGGAGGTAATTTAATGCGTATCTGGCTTTCACAATGAATCGCGGTGGCCTACTGATCTATCGAGCCAGTGCTGCTATCCTCCCAGACAAGTCTGGTACCAATTTGCCGACCCCGGAGAGATGGAATTCTTGGTTGTCCAAGGGGCCGGGGATCGACCCCATGTGTGCGTTGCGCCTTCG
This sequence comes from Angiostrongylus costaricensis, assembly GCA_900624975.1. NCBI lineage: Eukaryota > Metazoa > Nematoda > Chromadorea > Rhabditida > Metastrongylidae > Angiostrongylus > Angiostrongylus costaricensis. The sequence continues at coordinate 19,407 of UYYA01004682.1, forward strand.
ACCTCTGTGCCACACGCACCCTTTCCTCGGTAGTATAGTGGTTAGTATCCAGGTTTGTCTTGGTAATTATTTTTTGAAATTTTTAAAATATTTTAGTGTTTTTCACGTTTCGTTTATTCAGATATCGTGAAAATATTGACATGGAATGGATGGACGATCTCGAACCACAAATATTGTCTTCATTTGATCGAAATTTCACTGAGAGTTCAGACGTAACCTTTTGACTCAGAATATTTCTGTTTTTACTTCGAAAGCCAGTTTTTTTTCATATAACTTAGAATGTTATTCTTATTTTACTATAGAGAGTCATTAAGGATTCAACGAGATGGGAAGCGCCTGTGAGCAATGATCTTAATCCGTCTCAAGACAACAATACCTGACAGCTGTTTTGTAGAGCTTTACTTTTATCGTGGTGCAAGGATCTGTGATGATGATAAAATCCTTTCCGCTCTGAATTCTGTACTTCTGTTTAAGATCTGTCACTTGTTCGACACTCTTCCCGTATTTTTCCAAAGAAACAATTTTCTATAATTGGTTTTACGAACTTACATAAGTTATTCATAGGTTGCTAATTTATTCACTTTTTTTAACCTTTTCATCTGATCTTTCGAGATGAGGAGGGTACTATGCGTCGCAGAGAAGAACGATGTAGCAAAAGGAGTCGCAGCAATATTGTCAAAAGGTGCCTAAATTCTTAAACTTTTTCTTAAGTCATTTTGAAATTGTAAAAACTTCCATGTCCTAGACTTACGTAAGCTGCGTTCACTAAGCCGCTGTGGTGAGGTTAGTGTAAAAAGTTAAACGTATTAAGTTAAGAGAGTTTCATTCTAGAAGTGCAACGGTTATGAGATCAGATAAGAAACTCAGAATACCATCTTAGCTGATTAGTTTCAGTTACAACTTTTGTCGTAGACTAATCATTTGGGTTCTGTCAATGTGGTTATTCATCAATTTTATTAAGTATTTAGAGCAATAATTTACCTTTGATTTAGAAAGGACTCGAGATGGTTGAAGATATAGACGGATGGAATCTCTTTAATTCATTACCTTATGTCTTGTGGTGTCTCACGCTTTTTTGTATTATCTAGTGTCGTGTTAATTGCACAGTCAATCGAGCAGGAGCCAGTAAGCCTTACGTGTTTCCATGTACAATCCAAGATTGGACCAGTGGGATCTGGTGTGGAGAACTTTGATCATCGAGTCGGCGGTCTTCAAGTCTCGAGAATTCCAATCACAAACGTCCGGCCCACTTTATCTTAGACAATTTGGCGTATAGAACGGCATCTTTGATTTTTGACCGTTGACGCAGGTCGGAGCTTCGGGTCCCACTTGTTTGACACGGGATACTCCTAGCATCGTCCTTTCGACTGAGCCTTTGTTAACGCTGAGTGGTATTTTATCCTGCTTACGCAGCGACCAGGTTTCTGACGCATAGGTTAGGGGATGAAGTACCGTTTAGTCGAAAAGGTGAGCACGGAGTTGGGTGTTCTTTGTTCTCTTCACTACACCCTCGATGCCCTTGAAAGCTCTCCAATCCGCTCGTTTCCTTCTGCTCAGCTCTGGAGCTAGGTCGTTCATCATATTGATTTCCCGACCTAGATAGACATAACTGGAGCATTCGGAGATATTCGTTTCGTTGAGCATGAATGGGACATGCGAAACCAATCCGTTCTAAATGAACATCGTTTTTGAGAGATTTAGTCGAAGACCAATCTCTCCATAGGTTTTGTCAAAGTCTGCAAGCATCCGTTCCGCTTAGCTAATGTTTGGTGTTAAAAGGACGATGTCATGAGCAAAGCGAAAATGGTGTAATTGCCCGTTATGAATTTTCGTTCCTATGTTGTCCCATTCCAATGTTGGCTTGACGTTCTCGAGGGTAGCGGTAAACAATTTTTGCGAGGTGGAATCGCCTTGCCTAACCCCCTTTTGAAATTGATGTTAATATCGATGTGGAATAGCGATATTTTGGTTGTGAAAATAATATTTATGTACTGAGTAGGGACACCTTGACTATGAAAGGCTTCCATGACTGCTTCTATCTTAATTGAGTGAAAAGCTGTGCTATAGATCACAATGTCATCAGTTTTTATTTACTACCTGCTATTTTTTAATGGTAATGTATTATGTAAAATGTAACTATAATGTTGCTGAGATATTTGGAAAACTCCGGACCGTTGATGTAAGCGGTGAGGACCGAACACGCTATAACCCTTTCCGGTGGCGAACGCTTTCACCACCACATCAGGCAAGTCCTTTGTTTTGCCTGTCTCTCAGCCGTTATTGACCTATATGCGCTATCAGCAATCACCCAACAATGGGATTGGTCTGAGGAGCACAAATCGACATGAATCCAGTTAAGCTAAGGTTATTGTATAAATCACAATGTCGTCGATTTTTATTTAACGGGAAATTATGCAAGTGTACCCCTTATTATATTTCGTGTTCTGCGGAACCACTTCACCATTCCTCCGTTCATCGATAGTCTTTCGTGTGTCCAAGTGATTTGCAGGTGTAAAACTTTGAATCCAAACTTCTTTTGTTTTAGGAGACCTGCAATGTGGAGTAAGGATTTCGTTTTTATGTTAAATAAAATGGATAGTTACTAAGTAAGCGAAATACAACCACAACGTTGCTGAGATATTTGCAAAACTCTGGACCGCAGATGTCTATGGTGGGGAACGAACGCGCTATTGTCCTTTCCGGGGAGTAACGCGTTCACCACCACACCATGCGGGTCCTTTGTTTCGCACGTCTCTCAGCTATTTCTATCGATCTTTTTGCCACAGCAATCACCCGTCAGCGGGGTTGATCTGGGGAGCGCAAATCGGCATAGAACCCAGTTAAGCTATGGCTGTAGTTGAAATCACAATGTTTAACGTTTTGTTTTCTGCCTTCTATAATTTTCATGGCAGGTTACTAAGTAAGCGAAATACAACCACAACGTTGCTGAGATATTTGCAAAACTCTGGACCGCAGATGTCTATGGTGGGGAACGAACGCGCTATTGTCCTTTCCGGGGAGTAACGCGTTCACCACCACACCATGCGGGTCCTTTGTTTCGCACGTCTCTCAGCTATTTCTATCGATCTTTTTGCCACAGCAATCACCCGTCAGCGGGGTTGATCTGGGGAGCGCAAATCGGCATAGAACCCAGTTAAGCTATGGCTGTAGTTGAAATCACAATGTTTAACGTTTTGTTTTCTGCCTTCTATAATTTTCATGGCAGGTTACTAAGTAAGCGAAATACAACCACAACGTTGCTGAGATATTTGCAAAACTAGAGACCCGGAAAGGACAATAACGCGTTCGTTCCTCACCGCAGACACCTGCGGTCCGGAGTTTTGCAAATATATCAGCATCATCTCAAAATGGATAGTCTTCAAAATACTCGAGAATTTTGTGATCATGTGCTCATGGAACACCGAAGGACGGCGAAATCCATCGTTTCAAACGGCCTGAGGCTCTGTCCTCGAACCATCAGTTGATTGAATTCGTTCTTTATTGGCTCTCATGCCTCCCACCATGTGTATTGAATAAGCGATCTATTGAATGCAAAAACCATAGAGAATTCTTCGCGTCAAAAAGAACTGGTCTGTGGAGTATGCATCAAGGTGGATGCATACTGTCCGTTTTTGCACTGACCTTCTGCATCGGTGTAAACGTATGCTGTCGTACTGTTTTGTTTTATTGTGACTCGACCATCTTCTCGTGTTTCAAAGAGTTGTCTGAAAATATATTGGAGTTGGCGAAGTCAAATTATGTTGATGAGTCGTCCTTCGCTCACATGCTTGGCAATAGGACCACCCTTATCCCTGAGTTATGATGCTGGTTTTTCGAATACACATGACAATTTCTTAAGTAATAGAGGAGTGGAAGACTCGAAAAGTTCACAACTTTAGAGGAAAGCGGGGGCGAGTGCGTTGGCGAAATGGGAAGACCGTTGTGTGTCCTTGTAAAAGAGTATTTGGAAGGTAAACCAAATATAGGTAGAATTCTTTGCTAAACACGCATGGGACAAAGAAACGTAACACAGAACTTTTCGAATTAAAACTCGCTATCCTCGCATCCGAATCCATAACTTACTGCATTGTTAGCAGATGTGACCTTGTCACATGCTTTAGGCTAGTTTTTATCTGAGACAGACACATTGGTCACCCATGTAGACTATGCGGCTGGTCTATGTCAGTAAGTTGGAAGCCTTATGAGGAATGGTGAAAGACAGTGACTTAGAAAAAGCTGCTTCCCATGAGAGTGGAATTAGGGCTCCGGATTTTTCTGTTGGTGTTACCGAAGCACTGATTGAACTAGATTGCACATCAATTTGACCTTTCCAGGCTCTGGAGAAGAGCAGTGCATACTTCTTTGGGAATGAAGGATGTTTTAAGCGAGGTCTTATTTCTACTGGAATTATTCTTTGCAACACGATTTCTCTAATCTCTAAACCTAGGCGCAGCCAATCCTATGAAGACAACTATTTGGCGCCATATCACACGATTCCTTCGTCTCTTCGTGTACACAAATTTGTAACTGCTCGAAATACTCGAAGTTCGAATTATTTGGCTGATTAGATTGTACGTCATCTTGACCCTCCCATGCTTTGAGAAAAGCTGAATTTGGCGAAATCTTAACTACGCGAAATAGATATTGCAGTAACAACCTCATATCTGCTCATCAAGAGAGCAGTGAAAATAGCGTTTATTGCCAAGGTTAATAGAGAGTCGATCGTGGGAATCAAAGAAAAGTCTGTGCTGTAGCGCTCTAAGAGTGTACAGAGTTTTCATAATATGTTCTATCAGTTTTATATTCGCTTGGAATCAAAATTTTCGAATAGAATTCAAGACGAGATTTGGATTTTTAATATTTCCTAGGCAAGTGCAATAGCCGCAAAAACCAAGGACATACTTATGGAACAGCGGAACACCATTGAGTCCTGCTGGACGAAAGTCCGATAATTCCTTCAATGTTCGACGAAGAAGAACTGGGAAAGAAAGGGTTTCATGGGATCCAGAAAACAAACCAAAATTTCACCATAACATTGGGTTATGAGAAAATTAATTTCTAATTCCAATCTCTATTTTCAAGATGGTATATCTTAATTCAGAACAAACTTTATTGGTCGAAGTGAAAATCATTAGTGTCTACATGTTTTTGCCAATGAGAAACGAGCTCTGAACTTCTGGAGACAATGAATTTGTTGAAGGTGTTTTCGGCCAGGACTTCGTTGATAGTCGAGAGACGGCTTGTTCTCCCTGAATCACCGATGATGCCACGAAGTAACGATTTCTTTGTTGCCATTCATATCGAGCAGCATTCGTAGGTTAAGTTTCTTGTACCTTCTAATGCTGTTTGAGTGTCTCGAAATAGTTGAGATGTTTATAGCGAGTCATTCGTTGACATTTTTTTCGTTCCCATGCCTCATTAGAGCTCCGAGCTATTTGCTCTGCACCAAGTCCAGGTTTGAATTCGCAGAAAACTTATCGAATTTGCTCAGATCGGAAATGAATTTCCCAGAAACCTGTCAAAACAAAAAACTCTTCCTTCTTCTAACTTCTTATAGGCAAAGATGTGCCGTATTTGTAGTAATAGTGGATAGTTGTAATAGTTTTTGTTGCAACTAAGCACGTTCACTGTAAGATGGGTTATCTTGTTTTAAAATTAGAAGCGACCAGTGTTTTCGTATCATATGACTCTTATATGACTGGAGTGTGAAGCGCAGTGTACACAGCACCATTTAATACATATGGGATCGATCCCAGCGCTCCAGGTCCGCCAAAGCTTTATCACTTTGGGGTCGGCAAATTCGTACCATACTGGTCTGTGAGGATAGCAGCACTGGCTCGAACACATCGGTGAGCTACCGCGAGTCATTGTAAAAGTTAAATACGCATTCAGTCAACTCTAACGATGCTTAGCAAAGGTGAATGCATGGCGCATCTCTAAAGGATTGATCAACGCAGAGAGCGTTATCCTTTTAATCTTTTTATGATTCTTATTAAAGGTCACGGAGTCACATAAGCGTTAACACTTTTTTAACACATTGTTTTCTAAATCTTAGCATATTATAGCCTTGAAAACTTTTTGGAACGGATAAAACATTCTGTCAGTTGCTTCTGTTTATGTTTTGGTTTTACACTTTCTTTAGATTTAAATGGAATTGTTTATTTTTGTCCTAGTACAGATATATTTTAATGGGTAATGACGCGTGTACCTTCACCACTGATGAGCTGTTGGGATATAGGGGACATTTGGGTCACGATGCTCTATTAATTTTGAATTCCTTTAGGCCAAATGGTTCGTCGTGAGGGGCGGTCGATGTATAACAAGATCTACCAACTAAATGCGGACATCCTGGGGCAGGTAAGTTGATCTTTTTCTGTGCAGTTATTTTGCCACTACAGATTTGATTTTTCGAGCCTTGGTAATTTAGAAAGCAACGTTGTCCGTTACAAGTGTTTGTGGTCACCTTATGGAACATGTTTTTCCTCCAGATATGAAGAATTGGAACGTAAGTTTTCCATCACTGCTTTGAGCAGATATAAACACTGCAGTAGTAGCAAACTTTCTTGAATAAATCCATTCGATTGCTGACATCGCACCGAAAAACTTACACTTTTAGCTTGTTCCAGTTCGTTCATTATTCGATGCTCCTATCTACAGTTCAATCCCTGAAAGGATGAAGGACATTGCTACTACTTTGACGTTAGTTGTGCCGGTATCATTTTAGAAATTCTTTCCTTAAACTGTTGATAAACTGTGTTCTTTCTTTGTTAACCTCGCACGAGATTGATAAATAAGTTGTAAGCTTACCAAAGAAAAAAATGTATATTGGTTATTATTTATACCGAGCTTTTCGATAGCAATTTTCTACTCTAACATTTCATTCACTATATAATCTTTGAATCCTTGTCACTTGCGAGTGCAGCTTTATGGGAAGCTCAAAAAGGTAGGACAATCTTGTGGGCGTTCGACTTTAAGGGCCTCTAGCATCCGTTCCTGTCTAGCTGTCGTCATCCCTTATAGTTATGTGACTGGTCTATGTTGCACCTTGAATACGAAGTATTTATAGAAGGTCTTAACTTCGTAGTCGTCTTAATGGTCTTCTCACTATCTCATATTAGAGAAACCTTCATCTAAGCATTTGTAGGTGTAGGTAATGAGATGCCTTTTCGATGTGGTTGAAGTGTCAGCACACATCTGAACTGTATAGTAGCGAATTGAGAAGACCACCGAGTCAAAATACCAAGATCCAATGGTAAAAAATGCCATGATCCACCACTGTCCTGCTATCAAACTATCGCTTGATGGCAAATCTCCCGCTGGTCCACAAAGGCGGCGACTGCATGGCGTCGTGCCCACCAGAGGCAGCTCTTGGCTAGGTTGACCTCAGGACTCCAGGGAACCACAATGGCTAAGTTAGCAAAACTCTGAAATGTGGAAATTTTGCTGGGGTCCCCACAATCAGTGAGGACGCGCCATCGAAGTATCCAAGTAAGTAAAATTTGTGGACATTTTTGCTTGACTTCTGTGATTTTAACCGTTGAAAATTGTCGAGAGTACAATTCGTGTCATAATTCAATGATTTGAAGCAAAAAAGTGAGTTTTACAAAGATATGTAATACTGAGGAGTTCGAAAAAAGATTTTACTTAAACATACACGGAAATTTGAATTACAAATTCGACATTCCCATGACCGACTTTCTGTTAACCTCGGCATTAATTGATAATTCAATGTTTTTCATCAATAAGCAGACACGAGGTTGTTAATATAGAATTTATTAGAACACAATTGCTGACGTTTCGGCGGATTTCGCCTTCTTCAGAGCCTGGAAAGGTCAAGTTGATAGCAATCCACTCGGCCAGACGCCTCCATAACCAAACAAAAAAACTCCAAACCAAGATTTCAATCACTTTGAACACAGCTTTGCACACTCACCGCTTCCTATGAGGTTTCCACTAAGTATGTCACGTAGAGACCAACCGCACAGAAATCACGTGGAAGTATAATGTGCCCCTCACATCAGAAAAGCAGTTTTATATACTGCCCTATATCACGCGTGATAATGAGGCATTCTTCCCTGCGGTTCATTTTCGAATTTCTGGAATTAATCCAGAGTGCCTCGAGAGTTTTTCGCGCCTGTGTTCTTGATTCGCGTGCGAGGATCGTGACACATACTTCGAAGTCGTCCCCGTTATGTCTCTGGGTCCTATGCGTGCCAGCGGGGTATTTGGTCTATTTTTGCCGGCTAGGTGTTCTTTTATGCGGACACAGAGGGATCTGCCCGTTTCGCCAATGTATTCGTCACCGCACGTCTTACAGGAGATCAGATAAACTATACCCGAGCTCATGCAATCACCGTCTCTACCACTAGGGCAAATTATGCAATTTTGAGTTGCACATAGACGGTCATATAGGCGGTTACGAACTAGCTGGCGCTTAAGNAGGTGTTCTTTTATGCGGACACAGAGGGATCTGCCCGTTTCGCCAATGTATTCGTCACCGCACGTCTTACAGGAGATCAGATAAACTATACCCGAGCTCATGCAATCACCGTCTCTACCACTGGGGCAAATTATGCAATTTTGAGTTGCACATAGACGGTCATATAGGCGGTTACGAACTAGCTGGGGCCTACTCGGTGGTGTTTCAACTACGTTTACCGAATTCTCTAAGCCCGCCCTTCTTAAGCAGCGTTTTATAGCTGTACTTACATCATTTGAGATGAAGAGCAGTGTAAACGGGACCTTATTGTCGCTAGAGTTATCGTTGGGGCACCTGTGGTTTCCTCTACACCTATCCTGAGCGACAGTTTCGTAGCCATTAGAAATGGCCATTTACCGTGCCAAGTTCCGGGTCTCCTCTCTTTGCTCTCCTCCCGTGCACACGTTGGTTGCTGTTCGAAACATGTTTCTTATAAGCGCCCTTTTCGTGTGAGAGGGGTGAGAGGAGAGGTAATGAACCAAGATAATTTTACTACTTGGCTTTCGGTACCATTTTGTAATGTAGCCATTTTCTGATAGGTGAATTTGTACGTTCAAAAATGGAAGCCATTTTTCTTTCGGCTTTTCTCGGGTGATTTTGATATACTCTGACTCTGCGTTTAACAATTCGAAACATTTGTCCGTTTTTTCTTGCGTTGAGCAAAGGACAAATCTTCAAGATGCTTTTTCGTTATCTCTACATCTAACTGATGAGGAATTACGATAAACTCTCCACCCTTATCACTAACGGATAGTCTTATGTTTTTCAACTTTATCAGCTCTCGTACCTCTCGCATACCACGTTTTTGCACTGGAGTGAGGTTTGAGCTGTATCTTTTCGCGCGATAGTGATTAAAGTCTTTGAGAGGTTCATTCGCAAACATCCGAAAATTAACATCAACTTCCTTATTGGGCTCTTGTTGTCTAAAGAACAGTTGAGGAAATGGTGCTATTTGTAGGGCCCCCATTTGGTGTTGTTCGCACCTATTTAGCGCTTCATCTCTAGCTTTTTGCGGAGTCTATCTCGAAGTTCATGTAAACCACATGCGACCCTACGCAAGGTTATCTTAGAAATGGGTTCAGATGGTGAGAAACTCGTCCCCAATTCTAATAACGAGCGCGCACCGTCAGGGAGAGTCATTCCTCCTAACACGGTTAGCCTTGAATTTTCTTGCACATTACCTATCCTACTGTGATCTGTTTGATGTTCCTTAGCGATATTTTTGTGCGCTATTAAAGCTGTGTTATGTGATTCACTCAAAAGGTCTTCGAATTTTCTCCGCAAAGTTACTTTAGCATTAGACCTAATAGAGTTGCAAATCAACACTGACCTGCCCACTATTCTCCTCCAGAGGCGGTCCTCCAAATATTGAGCACAACGTCTGCCTTAACGAAGGTTGTAAGAAGTAAAATGCATCTTTAATTGGTGTATTGGTTTTATTACAAGATTTTTTCCTCTGAAATCTCTGACACTAAAGAGATGTATATCTACAGGTAAATGTAAAATTTCTTCAAAGGAGTTCACGAATTTGTGTAGAAATGCTATCAGTTAAGGTTACTGAAGTTGTGATAGAGAATTTATCCAGTTAAAGAGTGTGTTTAAGAGAGGAATCAGCGAAATGCGATGTTCTGGTAATCTGGACAGATTGTGACCGTGAAGGTGAAAGTATAGGAGCTGAAATTGCCAAAGTATGTTTGAAGAGCAACCAGAGGCTTGATGTGTATCGTGCAAGGTAAGCAAAGGTCATTATTACAACCGAACGTGCTGCTTCCATTTAGGAAATTAGAAATTAAGGGAAATATGACTAAATACGCTGTTGAAATAATTTGCCTACAACTACTCTAAAATGCTTCTTAGTTTTCCATTTAGGTTTTCAGAAATTACTCCAAGAGCCATTGAATATGCGGCAAGACATCTAACCAGGCTTGATCAGAACATGATTGACGCAGTAGACTGCCGTTCGCAATTGGATTTACGAATTGGTACTAATGCACTTATCTCTTAATGTTTCGTTATAGTAGTATTTTTGTGAGATTGTTTTTAGAAAACCTAAATCTTAAGCGTTTTGGCTGGAAGTTTGTCTGAAATGTTATTGGTGTAGTGGGAACGCTTTTGGAGGTATACGGTATATGGATACATCATTCAGTTTAGAAAGCTAAGTTTGTAAGAACTATGCGAGAGGGACGGATTCTAATAATTCCGTGTTGAGAGGCTGTATCTTAAATTAGTGTACTTGTATAAGCTTATGTATACATAATGTCTACGTATCAAGCTCCGTTTTATATGTAGGCTTTCCAGGAGCTGCTTTTACTCGACTGCAAACGTTACACCTACAACAGCGGTTCTCTAATCTGCTGGATGTTGATGGTATGTGGACTTCATTAAGCATCGCTTGGGGGTGATTGAATGCATATATGGCCTTTACAATGACTCGCGGTGACCTACCGATGTATCGAGCCAGTGCTGCTACCCTCCCAGACAAATCTGGTACCAATTTACCCACTCTGGAGGGATGGAAGGCTTGGTGGGCCATGGGAGTGGAGATCGATTCCACGTGTGTGTTGCAGGGCGGCTCCGACAACTGCGCCACCTGCCCTCCTCAGTAGTTATGTTTTATTGCAGTCAGTACTATTAATGTCGTCGACTCAGTCCTTTCAGCTATTGACATAAGAACTATTTTTTAAAAGTTAAATTTCGTTTAACATGGGCGTGAATAATCAGCACCTTGTTTTGCGGATCCGGTTCCACGAGGTTGTTTAAAAAATTTTTACCTAGGCTAATTTTTCTGTGCTATCGCCTCTATCGATTTTAAGATCCACCATATCTGAATCCCACAAGAACAATTGAAATTACTATATCGAAGCCAAAGAATTGCAACGTTGTTATTTTCGGCAAACAAGTTGTTAGCTACGGATCGTGTCAATTTCCGACACTTGGTTTTGTCGTTGAGAGGTACAAATCGATCGAGAAATTTGTCGCTGAGAGTTACTGGAAGTTAGTTGTTGAGCACAAGAGGCAGAATATGAAGGTGTGTTGGCTCTCTGTATGTTATTACTAAGATTTTCCATTAAACATTTCTTTTCTGAACGAACAAAGGTAGTGGTAATAATAACAGTAATAATGCTAGTGATAATAATAACAATAAAGATAGTTTAGGCAGAATTCAGCTGGGATCGAGTTCGATTGTTTGATAGAGACATCGTACAAGTAAGTTTTTGCAATGAAATGAATGTCTGTTGCCACATTGTCACAAACCTTTGGTTAGTTTTTGAACTAACATTAGGACGCATAGTTAAGCTCGAATTAAGCTTTATTAATTCAAGTAAAATTGGTCAGTGGGTCTTCACAGCTTTTCTGATGAGATACATGTTTGTTATGTTCTCCATGGTGATGACTTAGGCTACAAAGGCCTTTAAGTCATTTGAACGCCTTTTCAGTAGCGATTTGAGTGTCGTAGTTACTCTCAGCAATAGGCTTAGAGTTATTGGAAACAGTTTTGCTTGATTGGCCGCTGATTATCCCGGATGACGTGGTTTTTTTGAAATCTATTTGAACGTTTTGTAATAATAGTTGTTCGACGTGTTTTCGGACGTTGTTGTGCAACTTGGCAATAGTCTGCTTGTCAGACCGTACGCAGACATTGGTTTCCTAGTGGTTTTCCTCACAGGATTCAAAAAGATGTACAGGACGATGTCGCTGTTTGTTGTGCAAAACTCATTGTGTACATACTTGAATACTTGGTTGGCCCGTGTTTACTGGTCGTACAGGTGTAGTATAATTTCCATTTTTTTGGAGTTTTGTTGGCTTAGTTGTTGTCGTTTCTTGACGTTCCGAGGTCAACCTAGCCAAAGTCGTTCCCAAGTGGTCACTACCACAGGAAGTCGCCATCCTTGTGGATTAGGGGAAGATTTGCCACCATGCGACTAGTTTGATAACCATGACGGTGGTGGATCCTAGTATTGGTTCACTCTTACGTTAGCTTCATGGTGGAAACGCTGGACTCCTTAATTTCGGAGAGCCTACCGGGAGGATGAATACCCCGCTGTACCTCGCAGTTCGACACCCAAGAACACCTCCCAGCCACTATGAGGCGGTAGGCCGTTGAGTCGTGTACCATATTACCGTTTCTAATTCTCTGGTCACCGCAACATTGATATTTCGAGTAGTTTCAGTGGGTTTACGTCCAAGTTGGAATTCTTTAAAAAGTATCCAAGATTGGGTTTTTCTCCGCCTTTGTCCCAGAAGTATAAATTAAACGGTACTTGACGTAAAAGCAGAAACAAGAAAAAGTGTAGAGTGAGATCTGTCGTTTGAATTCGTATATATTGTGGAAAGAAGGGCATCAAGAAAGTCTTCATTTTTAAAAAAAAGAAGACCGATAAGATATTTGCGGAAAAGTTGTATTTGTAGATGTAGAGAAATTTTGATGAATCGTTTAGATCTTGTATGATGACTGTATGGAAGCACGAGGTGGGAAGATTGAGAGCGTTTCTTCTAAACCGAAGACTAACTATCGACCACAGGTGTTTCAATTTTCTTTGATTACTGGTACTTGTTCTTTGGCATTTTTGTGGTATAGGGTACATTTTCAGCCACTAGATACCGTAAAATTTGAGAAGCTAGCTGTTCGTAAATTGAAGATAAGTGCGAAGAAAGCAATGGATATCGCAGAAAGACTCTATAATAGGGGTTATATATCATATCCCAGGTGGAGTGGTTTCGTCTATCTATATAATGAACATAATGATCGTTATCGCTTATCTTTACCCCCAGATATCCTATCTTTTCATCTAAAATAACGGTTAAGTTCTAAAATCATTTGCACGCTTCTTCATTACATTGATAGGGTTTCATTCATTTGAATCTCCCAAATTCTGCAGTCGTAGATGCAAATATTACGAGGTATAATTCATACTTTTTAGAACGGAAACAAATAAATTCGCTTCTGATATTGATTTGTCTTCACTGGTGAGACAACTGGCAACTTCTCCAGATTGGGGTGATTTTGCTTCCGAGGTGAAGTGTTAAGCCAATTTGAGCATATTGTTTTTTTTTCACGTTTTTTTCACTTTTTAGAAATGGATTTTAGGTGTTGGAATACGGTCCAAATCCGCGAAATGGTACAAAGTCTGACGAAGCTCATCCACCAATCCATCCACTAAAGCAGGTTTCGGGGTAAAAATTGCTTAATTTGTTATCATTTATGGAGACAAAGTATATAAGTATGGTTATTATTGTTGATTTTTTTCATTATCCTTCGTCCTTGCGTGAGCATTTATGGTGGTAGACAAACGATCAAAGAAAAAGAAATGGAAAGAAGAATTAAAAATTGATCATAGAAAGAGAGAACTAGCACCCAATACACCACGGTAATATAAAATATACAACGATACTAAATATGGATTCATTCTGCTTGTATCGCTTTTGGTCTCGCTGATGTCAGTCGGTATTAACTATCATGTTTACACCTATTGCGTTACTGAGTAGGTTTTCCGTACGCAAACAGCAGCAGGAAAGTTATACTCAGCCTTAAGTGTGACGACCATCATGCTTTGTAATTCCGAGGTTTTCAATCCGCGGCAGAATTAATCAGAAGATGACTGTGAAGTCATGTTCCTTTCTTCTAGTTTGCAGGTGTATCGGACTTTTTTTTTGGTAAGCATTAAAATTCGTCCTTTTTCTCTTTTGATTTTCTGAGTGTCATGGTGAGAAAACTACACATTGATAAGCTTTAACAGCGCACTGATCATTGACTGAGAGAACGATCGTCCATTAAGTATGTAGTACATCAAGTATGCATCATTTATTCACCAATGTTTCGTAAGATTCAACTGTACTGATCTCGAGAGAGTTGTTATTGTCTTATCTTCCATAAGTAAATTAACTGCTTAGGTAATTCTCGGGTAAATAAGTGCTTTGTTTATTGTTGTTGTATTGTTTTAGAGTAATTCCGCACATTCATTCACTTAATGCGGCATAGTATCTAACTCCCTCATCGACTAAATGCGTTGAATGAAAATTGTCTAATTTAAAATTAGTCATATTTTATACAATGTCAGTTTTAACCAAGGACTGCAAAAATTGTCATACTCCCACTTGCTGCTTCACACGCTTTGGTTATAGTGTGCATTGATTTCACTGCATGCGGGGAAAATATAGGGCGTCTTCCAACTTTAATCTTTTGTGAGCAAACCTAGTTTTCGAGGAGATTTGGTAGGTCTTTTGACGTTGAGAGGCGCAGCTGTAATGCATATCAGGCCTTTACAATGACTCGCGGTGGCCTATCGATGTACTGAGCCAGTGCTGCTATCCTCTCAGACAAGTCTGGTACCAATTTGCCGATCCCGGAGTGATCAAATACTTGGTGGGCCATGGGCACGGGGATCGATTCCACGTGTGTTGCAGGACGCCTCCAACCACTACGCTACAAGCCATCATGGGCCGCCAAGCCTTAGTATCCACGTCTGTCTGTGCTTATATAATTAGAAAAGTAAAGGAAAATCTCTTCTCTGAGTCTGTCATATTTTAAATTCGTCAAGTTCTTCATTAAAATTTTTAGATAGTTTTCCAGAAACCAGCATGATTGAGGATGTTTTAACGAATTCGTGGTTACATTAGTTGATCTTATGTCTTATTTAAGGCAAGGGCGAATTAGCCCCTGTATGAATTGGTTTCCAATTACTCTTTGCGGTGATTTATAGTGGTGCATAGAGTTCTATGCAGTTTTGCATTCAATTAACTACCAACTTAGCACCATGTGTCGGCTGGTAAAAGGACAGTTGTCGAAGAACTGACGCGGTAAAAAAAACCTGTATTTTGACCTAAGTCGATTGATATCCCTTTGTCAGCAGGATCGGGACTCCATTAATCGCTTACGTTGGCACGCCAATATTTCCCACAACAGGATAAAGATTATTCGTTATTTTCATCTCATCAGGAGGTGACGGTTTGTCTATGGCCTGCTCGTTGCTATACATTGCTATACATTTGTGTTATTTCGTCTGTTTAACAGGCGGAAAGTGGGTTTCAGCGAGTAGATAACGAAATTCATCATCTTTGTGGAAAAAACATAGCTTTTTATACGTTTTGCATTGTTCAACGTGTTGCACTTTCAATAGGTGGAAGTCTAGCTGAGTTAGATGTTCAAAAAAAAGTGGTGTGGTAAGGTGGCGGTAGTGATCCATCGCGAGCACTGTGCTGGATCGACCCGCGCAGTGTCCACCAAGCTTCTCATCCTTTTGGGGTCGAGAGATTGCTATCAGACTTGTCTGGGAGCAGTCCACTACCTGTTGAAACTCTCTAGCCACAACGAGCATAGATTTCCAGAGAGAATTTACGAGCGTTTACGGGCATTTATGAAGGAGACAACAATTCTCAAGCAACAGCCGAATCCACATGTCCCAATACCTTCGTGGATGGCGAGTGAGAGAAAATGAAGTCTAATGCAAGAAGTGCTAGAATCCGCAGAATAGATAATAAGAACGGTCGTGTGAAATACATAAATAGACAAACTATTTACAAAAAGCGTAAACTCTTTGTTGGAGTACCTTCTATTGCCTCACCATGGAAACCTCTGCAATTAGCCTCCAACACCTTAATTAGTTCTTGATGCTGGATGACCAACTAGGACCATCTGAACAACGATAGAAGCCTAAATTAAACTGAGACGAAACGAAAATTTAAAAAAAAATATGTGAAAAGATGGCGTTTTTCCCCTCCATTTTTCTCGATGTCAGCAAAAATTGTAAAATACCAATGTTTAGCAGCTTTTATGGATGACACTTTAAACGTATAATTATTTCGTTTCAGTGACTCACTACAAGGAGATGATAGGCGGGTGTATGATTTAATCGCACGGCATTTTCTAGCGTGTCTTTCGTGGGATGCTAAGGGTCAGGAAACTCATGTCCGGGTACGTATGTAAAATCTGCTCAATATTTTGAGTGCATGTTCAAATTGGAAGTTTGTGGTTGTCTGCGTCGAAAATGGTCTAGGACTATCGCAGAAGTGCGGGTTAATACACCCTACACTATGGTAACGGACCAGATACGATTTTTTTCCCACTAATTATTATCGTTGCTCTTTGCTTACTTGTTAGCTAACATACGAAATATTTTTTAGATGAGGATTGGAGGAGAAACATTCCATGCTTCTGGTCTGTGCGTCCAAGATTTAGGTGACACATTCACTTAATATTATTTTCACACCGTCTGTACTGTCTTTCTATTGTCTAGGAGTTACATTCACAATGAAAACTGTATTAAATTTTTTTTGCGGTCTGAGAAATTTATCGACGGCATTTATCTCCCGAGGTTCGCTCTAAAGTTTATCGCAATTAGAGTAGAGATATACTTCTTTCTATCCGAAACTTCGTTATGTCTACATAAGAGATAAAGAGGATCTTCGTGTTGGTCAATTCCATTGCAAAAATTGCTTCCGTATCTGCTTTATGAATTCATATAACGTGGCATTGTGGCGCACAGTGAGCTTTGTGGTGATCGAGTTGACCTTTCCATACAAATGCTTCCGTTTGAATCACGTAGATGTTTGGGAGGTTTGACTTGTTTAGGGCTTGAATGTAACCAGAAGTTATGTGCAAGGGTATATAGGCATGAACTAATTTATTTATATGATCTTACAGGCTGATCTTGTTGAACTGATGCGAGGTTGGTATAAGTTTTCGTTGCCGTTGTTGTTGTTGTTGTTGTTGTTGTTGTCGGCGTCGTTGCTGTTAATGTTGTTGCTCGATGGCTGACGTTCCGGCGATTTCGCCTTCCTCAAAGCCTGTATGTATTTTATGTAACATTAGCCTCATGTTCGGTGAAATATTTGTAGTATTAATGAAGATCAAACCTTCAGATGAACGCCACATTGATCAAAAAGGTTACTCACCGTGCTATTACGGGTGGTACTGGTCCACGCGTTGTTCGCGTGGGGTCGCGAGCGAGACCAGTCTGCGTCAAAAAGTCATTTTGAAATAAGCCACTAGATCACGTGTGATAGTGAGGAATTCTTCTTTCCGGTCCTACGTCCAGGTTCTGAAGAAGGCGAATGCGCCGAAACGTGAGCCATCGACCAACAACACCAACAACAACGACAACGAAAACTTATACCAGCCTGACATAAGCTCAACACGATCAGTTTATGAGACTATGTTAATAAATATATCAACGATTTATGCCGAGGTTTATAGAAAGACGGTCTTTTGAATTATTAAGAACTATATTGTTGACGTACAATCTAGATTTTCAGTTATGTATCTTCATAGTCTTGGATTTGTATCTAAACGCTGCATTGAATATCTATGGTGTGATATCAAGTACTAAGAATATTAAGATCTTTCTTTCTTAACACAACTTGAATTTATAGGTTACTTAAAGGTGTATATTTACGACAAATGGAGTGATAAAATATTGCCCACGTATGTTGAAGGAGAAGAATTAATTGATTTCCAATTACGAATCGCTGATGGACAAACACAACCACCAGAGCTTCTCAATGAAGGTGACTTGAGAGCGTACTGTTTCCAGTAACCATTGGTTTAATGAAATGGAAGAAGTTTTTTTTTAATTTTATTGCTATTGCAGCTGATTTGATTGCTTTGATGGACAAATATGGTATTGGCACCGACTCCACTCATGCGGAGCACATAGAAAAAATTAAGGTCGATCAAACTTATTTCGTTGATTTAGTTACTGTTTAGAATCATTTAATTTAGACGAGGATGTATGTGGGAGTTCGTGAAGATGGACGTTTCATTCCTGGTTTTCTTGGTCTTGCACTCGTTGATGGATACGATGCAATGGGTAGAGAGTACGATTTGATTGAAAAAAGAATGGTTGTTAAGATAGCAGATTAAAGTATAAGGCTTTCGGCATTGGTTAGTTTAAGAGAATGCTCCCTTCATTTAACTTCATTCGTAACATCGTTGAGGGTATTAAATGTTTATCTGACCTCGAACCAACGGCCGGTGTAATGTGTATTGAAGTCCGCTGTCTAACCAATTCAATACACGAGCCCTAAGTAGTCGAGACACTTACGTATTTAGATACTTGGACGGCACGTCTTCAATCATGGCGCAGGCCTCAGCATAGTTTCCATGCTTTTCTCTCTCGCGCAATCGTCGTCCATGGTGGTGGCTTACCTCGAATATGGTAACGTCCCCAAGGCCTTTTCCTAATTCTGGAATCGTTTTCGTCTGCGAATGATAATGGTTGAGACGTTAGCAACGAATAGACCCACCCATTCTGGGTGGTCCTCCAAGAGGACGCTTGCATTCTCTTGTAGTCCACTCCACTGTTATTTTCGTCCATCTGTCGTCTGCTCTTCTCATTACGTGACTGGTCCTGTGTTTCGCTAGCGATCTATATTCTCCTGGACCCCAAAGATGGGGTAGATTTCGAAGGTCTGCGCCACGCATTCCGGGCAGACGCCAGACGAAGTTTCAGCCCATATTCTTGTTTAATAACAGAGTGCTGGGAGGACTGTCGAATCGGGAAGGTGAACGCTGATTTTCGAGTTCTTTAGTTGATCGGTGGCTTCTTTGAGTTTTCCGAATGTGGCCCATGAAGCCCTTCTTCTGCTTAATTCCTACTTTATATTGTTCTCCGTGTTCATTGAACATACAGGGTACGCGTACGAGATGGTTTCTTTAATCCGAAAACCATCCAGCTCCATTTGTTCGCCTTTGCATCATGGGTTCTTCATGAACTGATTGCTTGTCCTATTTATGCGCAGTGCCATTATTTTTCTAACCTAGTTGAATTCACTGAGCAGCGTCCTTGCTTCACTGGTACTCTTCCGAAAGGTGATATCATCCGCGAGACCAGCATTAGGAAAATTTTCCATAGAAACGTATGTCCTTCTCGTCACAATCGAGCAACGTCATCATCCCTTGCGGTGCGGTAGTGAACGGCGTTGGCGATATTATGTCGCTTTGTCAAAGCTCTTTTTCTATGGGTTTGGTATGCAGTGGCGAGGAATATTCTAACGTTCTAGCTTGGTCTCACTCAAAGACTAAAGACTCTGCTGTATGCGTTAAAATGTCGAAAATCACGTGGGCCTTGCGGATGTTGCCCTTTAAGGACAGTCGGTGCACAAAAGCTGTAATGGCTGGATCATGCTGGATATCGTGCCCAGAACATTACGACCATGCTCAAAGTGACCAGAATGCTTCTGAAGATCTTAGAAGAGAAATGGAATGCTCAATGAGTACGTAGATGTGACAACTTATTCTTTTCTTGCACACTCCTTCGGTGATTATGCGCGGACGTAGTTGATATGTTCCTTATAGTCGTGCATAATTCCCTCCAAATATGTTCATATGTTTACATTTCCAGAAACGTGCATCAGTGAATTGAAAGAATTAAATGGTAGTCGTATATTCTAGTGCTTTTTATGTAATGTATAAAGGACGACGTGTGTAGTGCAGTGGTTCAAGGTGTCCTGTAATACACACGACGTCAGTGGTTCGATCCCGCGTCCCACATTCGAGAAGCCTTCCATTCTTCCAACATCGGCGGATTGGTGCTAGACTGGTGTGGGACTAACTTGATACATAGGTAGTCCACTACAAGTTACCGTGTAGGCCAGATATACATTCAATCTAATGATGCTTTGCGATGTCATATGCATGATGCATCGTTCAAGGATTGATCAACGCCAAAGACTTTATCCTTTTTTGTAATAAAGGCTTCATATTCGTCGTTGCCGTATTTTTAGTAGCTAGATCTCTTTTTGTAGGTTATGCAATAGCCAAGCCACAATTAAGAGCTGATCTAGAACGTCAACTACAAGCGATATGCTCTGGGGAACGTACGAAACAGGAGGTAAATATTTAACCGCTCTTTTATTGCTCCAGTAGATCTCTGATTTCTTTGATTATTTCTATATCAAATGAATTTATGCCGTGTTCTGTCAGCTTCATTGATTGATCCACTTTATGAGAAATATCGAAGAAAAGCACTTAGGAATCTTTGTGTTCAATCTGTTTCAAAAATAATGCTGAATATCTAGGCATTTTTTTTTCTTTTCCGTTCTAGCTCCACATTCATGATGGTGTGCAATGATTCTTATATACTTTCTTTCGCTCGTTTCTTTTTCCACACAAACTTTTCTGCGATGCCTTTTGTCCCTATCGCCATATACTCCGCTACTATTTCGCAAGAAGCCCTAAAATGTGCTCTAAGATGGAGCGGTTCAAGGTAACCTATTTTCGCATTTTTTTTCTCGCCAGGTTGGGTGATAGGCATGCAGTAGTCTTTTCCAGTTGTTTTTCATGGGTTCGTATGGTTTATACACACATGTTTTTCCACTTTTCTTCCCGAAGACCTTGATTTTGAGGACGTACTAAACGAAATTCCATAAACCACTGCTTGAAGAATGATGAAAAATAAATAATAAATAATGTCGCTCCGATTACCGTACTCAAGTCGACCTAGCTTTCCATCCGAAGCTGCACTAATTAGGAGGCCGATTGTAAGATTTCAAACGTTTGCTTGACCATCAACTGCAATTTTTTCACAAAGCAAGCCACATTACTACGTCAGCGAATATACAAATAGGAAAACTGGAGTTACAAATATCTTCATAATCTCATTTTTCATTTGCTTTCTCTTCTTTAATTTTTAGCTTGTGACTAGATATATTAAAAACTAAGCGTTCTCTTAACCTTTTTATTTACTGCCGATTCTTTTTAACGGCAGGGTATGTTGCGAAACTCCCGACCGCAGGTGTCTGCGGTGGGAAACGAACTCGCTATTGTCCTTTCCGGGGAGCAACGCGTTCACCACCACACCATGGGGGTCCTTCGTTTCTCCTGTCCGGGGTTCTGCAAATATCTCAGCATTATAGAAGTTATATTTTGCAACATACTTAGCCTTTAAAAGGAATAGGCAGTAAATAAGAAGGTTAAGATTGAGATCATAACTAAAGCCTCAGCTTAGCTCGGCTCAATGTCGATTTGGACTCCCCAGATCAATCCCGTTGACGGGTGATTGCTGATGGCAAGAGATCGATAGAACTAGCTGAGAGACAGACGAAACGAAGGACCCGCATGGTGTGGTGGTGAACGCGTTACTCCCCGGAAAGAACGATAGCGCGTTCGTTCCCCACCGCAGACACCTGCGGTCCGGAGTTTTGCAAATATCTCAGCATTATAGAAACTAAGCATTCTGTCATTCTTGCTTATGTATATGCTTTATGTTGACAAATGAGTAGCGCTTGTACCGAAATAGTCCTTTACAATACACGTGTAGAGTCATCCGTCCAATCTCTTTTTCTGGGAAAACCAAGCTGTTTATTACTGTAAAACCTGCATATTGGCACCATATTTATCTTGGAGACCAAAAGCACCTTGGCATATCAGTATGTTTCCGCAAGTCGTTGTGTAGACGAGATCCACTCATTTCTACAATGCTTAATGGAGTTGAATGCATGACGCATCAATAAGAGATTGATCACTGCAGAACGCTTTACCATTTCATCATGCATTGGTTTCAATGCCTGTGTGCCCGCAAATGGTCGTACCTCTCAACTACCGGAAACATATTTCAGCTTCTAGCGCTTTTTGTATTGTTGAAATGAAATTTGATGGATCCCTTAGTGCTTTATTAACAATGTAAAAGTTTTTTTTAATCTGCTACCACGAACTAAGGTCTTTGTAAGACCCACAAAACACTGTCTTCGTTTTTCGGAGTTTAGGACTTGTAATACTCATGCAGATGAAGAGCTCCATCTTCCAGAGTCACTTGGAAGGTGATAGGCCAGGCTAGCTATTGAATACATCGTTCACTTTAGTGCAGTTCTTGTTATTATTGTTAAATGGTATTTGCAGGTTTTGGATGAGCAACTGGAAAAGTATCGGAGAATATTCCTGCAAACTGAGATGAAAATCGGTTTACTGTCAGAAATGTTGCAAAAGTGAGTAACCTAAGTGTAAGGTTAGGACTATTATTTTGGTAGGTACTCTTATTGGTCGTGTAGGTTGCTATGGATATCTTTTCCTCTCCTTGTAAACAAGATCTTATCAAAGAGTCTATGTCTGTCATGGATTCAATAAGCTTCGGTTCTTGAGGTGCAATCTAGATGTGAATGAGTGTGATTGCATTATATATATCTATATCCATATATATATATATACATATATATATATACATATATATATATGTATATACACATGCGCACACATGCACAAGTGTACACATACGTATATATATAATATATATATATATATATGCTTGGATACTTGGATGGTCCGTCCTCACTGGTTGTTCGGGCCCCAGCACAATTTCCACTTCTTGAAATCAATCAATAGCCCACCCAACGCAGATGGTATGGCGGTCGTGATCCATGAAAGGATGTCTTCGAAATAATTTCTCTTCTTGCTGCGATAGATCATTGTTACTGAAGACAGTGTGGCCTAAAGCATGTAGCCAGTGAAGGGCAGCCGAAATGCCTCGAAGAAATGGCAATGAACGCAGTGCATGGCATTATTTTTGACAAGCAATTTATTGTTTTCAAATTTTCAGTCGTAACGATAACTTTTAGGGGGCGGATACCATAGTGATAGTGATGCCCGTCATCACGTCATCAGGAGCGTGTGTAGTCCGATTCCGCTCCGAGCCAACCAAACCTGTCCTCCCTCCATCCAGGGTTGGGAAATCGCTACCGGACTTTGGGGAACGTTCCAGTCCGCCAATCTCAGGACTCCAGAGAGAATCGATTTGACCACCATTCAGCGACATTCACGACGAAAGGAAAATCCTCAAACAGCAACCGAAGTCACACGTAAAAATTTGGGAGGCCTTTGTTGATGATGGATGCGACGAAACGAATTGAATGTGAGAAGTGCTGGAATACGCACAGGAGACGTGAAAACGGGTTAAATAAAGTAAAAAAACATAACTTTTTGATATTGTTTCGAATGAGATGTGAAAATCGCAAGGGAGACATTGTAATTCTCTTTATATCATTATTATCATCATTTTATACACTTACTTCATTAATTAGTGACAGTACTGTAACTATATATGGGACCAGTGTTTTTTCTTCATAGACGAGAGCTGTTTAGGAACACTAAACATGTAATGGTGTTGAAAAACGTGGAATGATCTATAGAAAATGAAGCTTGCATAGGATAAGAGAAGCTTAGAGATACTTCCAAAACGCAGAGAATCACCGATATGTGGAACGCAACACACAACAAAAGTGGGCGGAACTGCATGAAAACTACCGGAGTGGCCGGTTTAACATCCATTGGTGTCACAGTGAGCGCGGCGAAAAATTATACATCGTCACGAGACTGTTAGATACTGCAAGCGGTAACCGTGTTATCGAGAATTGGAGAACGATATCTAGAGATGTGAAGATCCCATCTGAATCGAAGACAATAGATGAAGGGCAGAACTGGTCTCACGTACATAATGAATTTTTTTCTCTATGAATAATAATGGTACCATCATTAAGCCGGTGTTTTTGGACCACTTGAACTTGCCCTTCAGCTCGAAATTTAGTCTATTTGTGCAACCTCTCTAGTGTATGTTAGGTTCTGATGCCGTTACTAATCGTGGTTGTGATTTTTGGGAATGAAAGAAAAATTTCTAATGTATGACTCGAGTGCTCTAGTATGAAATGTCGTAAGTTTACTTCTATTTCGGGTTGGAACTTCTAAGTCCTTTATAAATAAAATGGCCTTGACTAAGACCAAATGCTTCCTATAGGTCAATTCGGCTCTAAGGATCACCTTTTGATGATAAAATGGAATCAAAAGTTATGAAGAAAAAAAGGTTTAGTTGTGGGTTCAATGCCGATTTGGGCTCCCCAGATCAATCCCGTTGAGGGTGATTGTTGATGGCGAAAGATCGATAGAACTAGCTGAGTGACAGGCAAAACGAAGGACCCGCATGGTGTGGTGGTGAACGCGTTACTCCCCGGAAAGGGCAATAACGCGTTCGTTCTCCACCGCAGGCAGCTGCGGTCAGGAGTTTTACAAATATCTCAGCATTATAATAGTTACATTTCGCAACATACCCTGCCGTTAAAAAGGAATAGGCAGTAAATAAAAAGGTTAAGACTGCGTTCTTAATTGAAAAACTCGCGCTGTTTGCATGCCTTTCCAAATTTCTCATCAAATCGTAGGTTTTACGTTCTTACGTTATTATGTTTCGTATTTCTATTTGTTTACGCTCCTTTTCTTAACTTCTTTGGCTTTCTTCTTTATATATTCGTACTTCAATCCATGTTCCACTTCAGATATTTGAATTCCAATTCGAGCGCTGTTGAAAATGGGGTCCCACATTCTAGTACAAGTAACCAACTGTTAGAACATAGGCAAGCAACAACATCTAGACGAAGAAATAATCGACAGTCGACCCGAAGCGATCCTGTTCAGGTATGTAGATATTTTTAAAAAAAACTTTTTTAAATGTCTCTATTTCAACCCTCACATTTGTTCAGCAGTGGAGAGCTATTTAACAGTTAGTTATTCAGGAGAAGTAGCCTGATGATACTTAGTGTTTTCTTCTTTTTTATAATAATTGATATCATAGAAAATGTCTGGAAATATTTAGCCTGAAATTTTACGAGGTGATGTGTCATTCATTTTAACGCACAAAAGTGCATCTGGTGTACATGTATTATATGTATTATGTATTACGGTGTACAAATGACAATTTTATCCGCGTACTTCACGACGTGGGAGTTTCCGAAATTTTCTGTGACGTCTACTGAAGTCCGAATTTTTCTTGAAATTTTTAGTCCTTACTTCTTCTTACGTTTTCGGACTACATAGCCTTTATTGGTAGGTTCCCGATCATGGAGTACCTTCCGATAGCGTACGAGGTAACCGTATGCGCCAAAGGCGATCACGTACAGCGAGACGTAAAGGTGGGCTTTCTATTGTTTGTTACGCCAAAACTAGTGCGGTATGCTGTGAACTGTAAAGTTGTGAGATTACAGAACACTCTTGTTACTACAGTTATTAAATTCAGTGCTTCTTAGAAATGACTTTGAATATCTTAGGTGACGTTCAAGGGCAAACAACTAATAGTACACGCCCTCCATCAGACTCGGTAAGCAAGGTGTGTATTTGTGGAACGTCAGCGATTCAGCGAACAGTGGTGAAGGAGGGCCAGAATAAGGGTAGGAAGTTTTGGACGTGTTCCAAGCCCATGGGTCAACCGAATAAGTGTAATTTCTTCGAATGGGTTTAACCGATCGTGATGTTCTATCACTTTCATTCCAAACCATAATGCCTGTGTATAAATGAATGTGTTTCTTTTAACGTGTATTGGAGCTCAATAGTAAGATCTTAGTGTTGACATTGTGTCGATGCTTTCGTATCATCTCAACGAGTTACCTAAGAAGAATTATATATATATATATATATATATATATAGTGTTTTTGCAATTTCTATGACTAGCTTTGCTTGTAAATATGCCTTTGTGAATAAACCTGGTTCGTGATTGCCTAAGACAATGCATAGCGTTGGAAAGGGGGATGGTTATTGGAAGATTACAGTGGGTTATAAACTTTTCCAACGCCTGTCATTTTCAGACTATATTGGATTAGGTCTCCAGGCGGAATTAAAAGTATTTCATGATGCCACGTACACTACTATTATGACGGTCCACCAAATGGGTTTTCAGTGTTGAGGTGGAATCCATTTGCGATTGCAGCTGGTTACTGTTGTTGTCATTGCTTTGTCGAATGGCGACCTCCACATTTACTGCATATACGGTACTATCATCTTCGTTGAGACAATTCAGTTATTGTTGAGTAATGGTTTTGGCTATTATGGCATTTACATTTGGTTAGAGTGATCATATGCAAATTATTCACACGAGTTTTTGTCCTGACATGTGAGCTACAGGAACGATGTACTGCTGAAGCTTTTCTGTTGCAATGGAATTTCACGCGATTATATGCTGATCTCTGCAATTTTTCGTAATAATGAAAATAATTGCAATAGATAAAAACTGTTAAGGTCCTTTGTTTCGCACGTCTCTCAGCTATTTCTATCGATCTTTTTGCCACAGCAATCACCCGTCAGCGGGGTTCAAACAAAGGACCCGCATGGTGTGGTGGTGAACGCGTTACTCCCCGGAAAGGACAATAGCGCGTTCGTTCCCCACCATAGACACCTGCGGTCCAGAGTTTTGCAAATATCTCAGCAACGTTGTGGTTGTATTTCGCTTAGTAACCTGCCATGAAAATTATAGAAGGCAGAAAACAAAACGTTAAACTGTTAAGGTCCTTTGTTTCGCACGTCTCTCAGCTATTTCTATCGATCTTTTTGCCACAGCAATCACCCGTCAGCGGGGTTCAAACAAAGGACCCGCATGGTGTGGTGGTGAACGCGTTACTCCCCGGAAAGGACAATAGCGCGTT
Organism: Angiostrongylus costaricensis; assembly: GCA_900624975.1. Classification (NCBI taxonomy): domain Eukaryota; kingdom Metazoa; phylum Nematoda; class Chromadorea; order Rhabditida; family Metastrongylidae; genus Angiostrongylus; species Angiostrongylus costaricensis. The sequence goes on from UYYA01004682.1 coordinate 46,274, forward strand.
CGTTCCCCACCATAGACACCTGCGGTCCAGAGTTTTGCAAATATCTCAGCAACGTTGTGGTTGTATTTCGCTTAGTAACCTGCCATGAAAATTATAGAAGGCAGAAAACAAAACGTTAAACTGTTAAGGTCCATTCTAATTCATGGAACGGAAGCGATTTGACCAAAGTTTATTCATTATAAAGCGGCAGGGTACGATGTGAACTACAACCACAAGGATGCTAAGATATGAGCAAAACTTGTGACCTCGACTGGAGTTCGAACCTGCGATTACCCTTACCGGGGATCATGTGCCATCCACCACACCGACCAAGAGCATTGCTTTTCTTTTCTCTCAGTCACTTTTTTGCTCTTTTGGTGCTATCAGTAGTGTGGGCAGCAAGTGAAGGTTACACATTGCGCTTTCGACTGCAACTTCAGGTGAATTGGGTTCAATGCTAGTTTGTGCTATTCAGGCCATTCCCGTATTATAGTGACGCATAAGGCTTTGTAAGGCTTTGTAATTGGAGGCGCTGGTGCAAGAGGGTTAAGAGGCGTGATTATCGCAATGGTAGTGGTGCTGGTCACTGCGCTCAGGACGCTGGCTTGATTCTGCGCCATTCAAATCAAGGCCGGATATCTCAGAAATCGGAGTCGTGGTGCCAGACCTTTCTCCGAACTTCCCTTTGATCTACGAGGCGTGTGAACACCGTGTTATGGCTATTCCGCATCAGTTTGCGTGTATCGAAAGTCGACTCTGTTAACATTCAACTATATTCATAAAGAATGCCAAAATCATGGTGCAATAGCCAAACCTACATCGATCGAATGGGATCCGAAAATTATTATTATTCTTTATTATTACATGATCCGACATTACATGTATCACACCGTGAGGATTGCAGGACTTCTTGCATAGGACTCGTTTCCTCGCATCCACCATCATCAAAGAAAGTCTTCGAACTTTTTCCGCGCGTGGGTTTGGCTGCCGCTTGAGGATTTTTAGTCTTTGTCGTGAATGTTAATGAACGTTAGTGGAGTTTATTCGTGGAATAGAGGGAGTGATGTTGTCTTTGGTAAGTCTGGGACGAATTTCCTGATCTTAGTGGATAATAGGCTTGGTGCGCCTGGTTTGGGTTCGAACCAATTCCAATGTTAGTAGTTTGGGGCGTTTGCGCATTAAACGACATCACTACCCGGGTCCGCAGATTCATGTAAAAAAATATTTGCATGGTTGCTGGCTTGCTATCTTCCCCACGCATTCTGTCCTTCCATGGTTGTCAAATGCTAGCAGACTTGCAACGTGAAAGGTTTCGCTGATAGAGATTAGTTAGCGACCGACTGCCTCCGTACTAAAGACATGTCAGCGCTGTTGCTATCCGAAGACTTCAGGAAAAATCAATTTGATCGGAGTTCAACGACATTCATGAAGAAGACAAAGTTCTCAAGTGGCAACCGATTGGATACGCAATAAAGCTAAAAGCTCTAAAGCTCTCGGCGTTGATCAATCCCTGAGGGATGCGCCATGCATTCGACTTCATTAAGTATCGCTGGAGGTGATTGAATGCATACTAACCTCCCAGACAAGTCTGGTACCAATTTGCGGACCCCAGAGGGATGGAAGGATTGGTGGGCCATGGACGCGGGGATCGATTCCACTTGCGTATCGTAGTGGCGCCTCCAACTACTGCGTCACATGCAATAATTCGGAAAAAATCATTGATGACAGATGCAAGGCAACGAACCGAATTTTAAAAAATGCTGTTATGTGCACAACAGACAAACTAGAGTCGAGGACGTGTCGAGGTCTTAAAGGCACTCAACGTGGTACATGTGCATATAAGGGAGACAATAAATTAACTACATTTATACATCTTGTTCTTTCATCCCTTTTCAGCAATTGCGAGGTTCTTATTCAGCAAACGTTTAGTTCCTTACAAGGTTCTGTTCTAAGAGTTCTTCTTGTAAGGAAGTAAACGTGTGCTGAATAACAACCTCGCGATTGCTGAAAACGTAAAAGAAAACGAGATATTTGTAATCCAATGCCTAGCTTAACAGAAAGTCGATCCTGGGAACTGTTACATATAAGTAGTTATAACGCTGCTATCATGTGAACTGAACGGTACATTATGTGTATATTGTGTGTTCTAATATAGCCGATCTCTGTGCCCTGTCATGCTGCTGCCACCTACAGTGCTACAGGAGTCAAACCATCCTTGCTATGTAGAAATTAGCTGGCAACATTGATACATCGATCCTTATCAATGTTTTCTGACGGAGTACGCGATGAGCCATCGTTGTTTCACCAACGCCAAAGGATAAGAGGTTCGACAAGGCGACGCAATTTGACCAAAGATGTCTGCTGCCGTGTTGCACTACATAGTGGACCCTCAGCAAGGGGAGGAGAAGTACATACGCATTAGTAGAAAATTCCTATGAAGCACTCGCTATGCTGGTGACATCTTCGCCCTTTCGAAAAGTACCAGTGAAGCAGAAATGATAACCAATGATCAAAACGAAACGGAAAAAAGGATTGGAAAACGCACAAGTCGCTAGAAAACCCAGTTTGTGGAAAACCCATGCGATGCGAGGTTGTACACATTGTATTGAAAGGTTCAAATGATTACGAAAATTACCTTGTACGTGTGGTAATTTATTTATCATGAAAAGCAACTTGAAGGAGGAATTATATGGATCAACGAGAGAAGAATTGGCTGTTTACGGACCTCTCAAAGAAGCCATCGACCAGCTAGCAAACCGAAAACCCTGCCCTCGTCTTCTCATCTAATCGGTCCTCTCAGCACTCTTCTATGCACTAGAGACTTTTTTTGATACTTCATCCACGCTAGGAACACTGCGCATCATTCACAAAGCGCTTGAACAGTGTCTTCTGGAAAATAGTCGGGAATAGCAACATATAGTCGGAATGCGCGCTTGAGATCTTGATATGAAACCTCCACTATCGCCGAGATGCAAGAGACTGCACAATGATAGCGAAACGACAACTAGCATTTCATATAATGAGAAGGGGAGACAATATTTGGACTAAAAAGACTTAGAGGGGACTCAAGAGGATGCGAGCGGCGCCCTCTGGGGCGAAAACTAGTTGAGCGGAAGTGTTTGTAGCTAAACTAATCAGTTCTGGGTTATCTCATTGATAAACCAACACGCTTAAGAGCTAATCAGTTGTACTGACAGCTTCAAAAGCTTCACAGATTATGGTATGTCACGGGACAAAGAGACGGATGGATCATGTGCTGCTTCTTGCAACACTCCTGGTGAACTGCCGTTCAACTATCTAAATTTGGAGATAATCTTCTCCCGTTGTTAGAGATCTCTAGGAACCATTATTTTAGGTCTAAAGCGGAACCTAAAATTTCAGAAATACTGAGAAATGCTAAGAAAATTCCTATGATATTTTCCACCTCACTACCTGTTTATATTTACTCTTACTGATACCTATGATGCTGTGTCAATAACACCTCACAATTCCATCCTTTGTTTTCGAATCTACTCTTTCGCGATTCGAAGTCAAGTACTGAGAAAACGGATCCACTTTCCTGACAACCAGAGAAAATATCTTCGACGCAAAGCAATGGACGAAAAGCGGTGAGCGTCCGAAGAGTTCTAGAACCTATTAAAAGCTGAATTTTCTTTTGACTCTTAACCCTTCGGCTTTATTCCGCATATTCCTATGACTATACATTACCGCTTGACGGATTGGATTTGTTTTACTAGTAGTCTTCTCTTGCCGCCTCCATTGCTTTGGGATGGCATCAGCACATTGGGGCTAAGAAAAGGCTCTTTTTAATCTTAAAATTCTCTTTTAATTTTTTTGGGTCCATTTTTTAAGCATTATTTTCTAACGGTTTTCCCTTGTTTTCCTAAATAGGGATCTTTAATGGCCGTTAGCTCGCGTATTTTATGAACTGAATACTATGAGAGGTTTCAATAAAGCAATCATCTATGACGTCATCGTTGAATGCTATTGGTCTGCCACGCTTCCTTTTTAGAATGTCTTAAAACTTTTACGGTTTTGTAGAACATGACAGTTATCTCTATATATTCTGAAAAACATCAGACGGAAGGTTTATTAAAATCACAGTAGAATGAGCTTACCTGTGTATGTTTTCAAGACTTTCATTTGTTAGTTAAATGAAATGAGATCTATACCTTTGCTTAGATGCTGTACGGTCTAATTCCGGATTCTGAGTTTGAAACTATACCAGTTCCGGTCTTCTAAATTACAGCGATAAAAAAACGTATTGTAGTAAGCAGTGTACCATAACGCACGGATATCGATCGGAATCAAGAAGTTTCATGGACTATGGAACGAATGATTTTCATTGAAAACAGTTCCCAGTCCGAGAACTAACCACTACACAGATCCTGAGCACTTCCTCGGGAATCCACGGTAATCTAAGTCCCATACCAGCATCACGTGTGCGTCATACGAGCCTCACATAGGCCTCATATGACGTGGGCCTCTACAGACCAGATTTCCGCCGGAACTATACGTTTCGGTTGCAGCGCCTGTATCGATCGACTCGATTGGGCCCGTCGCCAGCACCCGCCCTGCAACCATCACAGCTTCCCCAATCCGTTCGTTTACTCCGTACGAACTACAAACTCTTACCAGCTGGTAATTTTTCATAGTAACTTATTCTTGTATCTTCTTTCGGGTGAAGCTTAACACTGACTGAGACCAATTGAATTTGTGTGATTTTAAAACAAAAAACCCCTAGATTTATGTTTAAGATTTTGAGATCGATAAAGTAAAAAATCAATGAGAATTTGAGCTATTTTACTTTATATCTATCCTTAAATCGCAGCCGTGTAGATACAATGCATTTTTTCGGATTGAACTTGACGAAAGCACCGATGGGTGAACAAAATGGAGAAGCGCCAACATCGGACGACAACTTGGTTGGTGCAGTTCTTATTAAAATGGCCCTTACTTCCTACAGTTTAGCCTTTGCTTCAGGTTTTTTCTTTGATTTGTTGATGTTTCAAGCTCTTATCGATTCCAACTGTATCTCTCATGTGAAACTCTTTGTTATCTGTAAGGAGTCATTAGAGAATGGAGTAGGATTACTGTACATAGTTTACAACTTTTCAAGGTATTTTAGTACGGTGGTGTAGTAAACTCATCTGATTTTCTGAAATGTCTTACTACATTTTTACTAGTTCTTTAAATCGTTTTGAATTTCTTTCTCTTTTAGCTGATGCGGCATAAGCATATTGCTGAGAGCATTGAAATGATTCGATTGAAGAAAGACCAGCTACTAAGAACACTACGAGGTCTTTCGGAAAGTGAAAACGTATGTGAATAATTTTCTTTCTTACTACACAGTTTTACAATATTTTGATTCATGTTGGGTACGTGTGGCGCAGTGGTTAGAGTTGTTCTGCAATGCACATAATTAACACACTCTCGATGGCGCCTATATTGGCGTTCTTGCGGATTGCACGAGTATTTTCGTCGTGCGCACTGTGACACCTGTGTGTCACGTAGGCCACCCCAGTATTCTTTATGTAGCCCCGCTCCCCTTTGTTGTGATTTCCATTCCATAAGTCGGTTTGCTGTCCAATGGTTTTCCGGCGGGAAACCGATTCACAGGAGGCGGATATTATCTATAATAATCACCTGCGAATGCTGTAATAGTTACCTCGTGATCTGAGAGTACACTATGTTTGTTTTGGTGGGTAGTGGGTGACACAGTGGTTAGTGATGCCGTAGGTCAAGAAACAAAAACACAAGTTCGACTCCTCCCAACGCTCTGCTCCTACCACAGTCCACGTGGGGCACCTTAGCATGGCTATTTCCAAGACTGGAATGAGAATCGACTTGGCCAGCATTGTACGATATTTATAAAGAAGATGAAATCCTAGAGCAACAACCGAAACAACATGCGGAATGTTCGAAGGCCACTGTGTACGTTTAATGCGAGAAAACGAATCGAATGTAAGAAGTGCTGGGATGCGCACAGTAGGTGTGATGACGGGTCATGTTAAGTGGAAAAAATCGGTTCTCCTCTGCATTTTGAAAAAAGTTCAGCGCTTTTCCTATTCTTTGTATGCTCCATATTCTTCTGCACACCCTCAAATGTTTTCGGCGCATACATACCTCTTGTGTATGATGAAAAACACTTCTTCATTATGCAGTAATACTCCTGTGAGCATTTAATGAAGTCGTTTAAGTTGTGCAAAGAACATAACCACAGTGATGCTGGGATAGTTGCAAAACTTCGGACCGCAGGTGTATGCGGTGGGGAACGAACGCGCTATTCCCCTTTCCGGAGCTAACACGTTCACCACCATACCATGGCGGTCTTTCGTTGCGCGAGTCTCCCAGCTAGTTCTGACAGTTCTGAGAATGACCGATAGAACAGGCTGAGAGACAGGCGAAACTAAGGGCCCGCATGGTGTGGTGGTGAGCGCGTTAGTCCCCGAAAAGGGTAATTGCGCGTTGGTTCCTTACCGAAGACACCTGCGCTCCGGAGTTCTGCAAATATCTTACCATCGTTGTGGTTGTATTTCCCATCATACCCTCCCGTGTCCACGGGTCTCCCTCATATGAGGGGTCTCGAGCCGGTTGGTCGTGAGACTACGTGGCGCGTCACCAGGTGGCGGATAGGGGGTTAATCGCGAACCAAAAGTGACCTTTGCTTCTCTGAGACGCAGGTAGATCCAGGGGATGGACTGCCTGTTTCTGCTGCGCTAATTTGGCACATACTTTCTGTATTTGCTAGGCGTATTCATGCATTCGTGTGTGGGTGCGTTCTTGCTTATGCGGTTTGTATTCTACGAGTCAATTCGGCCAAAAGCCTGCAATCAAGTGACTGGGAAGTATATGGGAGACGGTTAGGGATGGCCTCCAACAAATTGGCTCCATGTCCACTCTGGGAGAGCCTGGTAAGCTACCCGTGAGTATACCCAGCCCCCACGTTCAGAGCCCAGCAAGCCATGCGTGGGTATCAAAAATGCTAAACACGGTAAAAAAAAAACAGGCTTTATTCCCCTGACCCCGAAAGAGGCTCCAATTTCGCAGCGCTGAGTAGGGCGAGTATGGAGAGGCTGATAAAATCTCAGGGCCAATGTGAGCTGCCTGGATTTCAAAGAACTATGGTGACGATCTGTACCTACAATGCACGTACACTTGCACTCCAGTCATCGATAGAAGACTTGATCATGCAGGCAAGAAGGATAAAGTACGACGTCATCGGCCTGGCAGAGACGGGAAGACGCCAGACTTTCAAGGCCATCTTTGACACCGGAGAAGAACTGTTCCTCGGAACATGCGACACTAGAGGAGTTGGCGGCGTCGGCGTTCTAGTCAACACGAGTGTGTCCATGAACATCGATTCATTCGAACGACCTACAACCCGGATCGGACGTTTACGATTAAAAATACGTGGATCAATTTCGGCCTTGACAATCTTCGTCGTTTACGAGCCGACATCAAACTATGATGAAGAAGAAGTCGAAGCGTTCTATATGGACTTGGAGAAGTTTACCATAACCATAAGATTATATTTCTCGCGAAAAGGAGAAATAGCCGCTAAATTCAAAAACCGAAGTCCCAGAACCACCGCAAACTGGGACTTATTCAATTCATTACTCGGCTGTTGGCAAGATGCCGTTGTCGATAACATCAGCGAAGCATACGATCGGTACATTCAACATTTTCGCGTTAATGCTATGAAAGCTGAAAGTCGAAAGTCACCAAGAGACTTTCGTCTCCAGAAACACTCGAGCTGATACGCCAGCGTGGAATCGCACCAGTTGCAGCCAACCGCGACCTACCGTCCGAATTTGCAAAGCAATGCAGGCAGGCGATAAAAGATCTTAAAGCGAGAAGAGCAGCAGTGATGGTTGAAGCTGCAGAGGCTGGGAAAAGCATTCGCAAAACCTACCGAAGCTTCGCCAATTACGAGACGAAAATGACTGCACCTCGGCGCCCAGACGGAACAGTTACAGCGTCCAGAAAGGCAATGGAGAAAATCATTCAATACTACTCAGGTCTCTTCAATAGCCACGTCGTCCTGCCTTTATATGAAATAATGGTTGATGGATATGTCGCACCAGTGGTTCTCCCTTCCGAAATCCGACATACCATTTCGTCGGTGAAAAACCGAACAGCACCAGGTTCGGATAGGATAAGGCCAAAGCACCTGAAAAACCTTCCGCCAGTTCTCGTAAACACACTGGCTCAGCTCTTCACACGTTACCTGTCTGAATGCAAGGTCCCTACTCAGTGGAAGACCAGCAAGACCGTGTTATTGTTCAAGAAGGGTGATCAACACCATATCGGCAACTGTCTCCCAATCTGCTTACTCTCTGTCGTCTACAAACATTTCACTAGGGTCATCCTAAACAGAATTGACAGAACACTAGACGAAGGACAGCCATGTCAGCAAGCAGAGTTTCGAGAAGGATTTAGTACGATAGACCACATTCACACGGTAACAAGGCTCGTTGAAGTATCGCAAGAGTACACAAGGTTGCTGTGTCTCACTTTCATCGATTTACAGAAGGCCTTTGATTCAGTTGAGATAGAAGCAGCCCTGGAAGTCCTCGATTGTCAAGGAGTCCCTACTCGGTACATAAGGATTCTTCGTGAGCTGTACAAAAATTTCACACCAAGGTATCATCATTCTACAACAATATTAACATTGACGTCAAAAGAGGAAGTAGGCAAGGCGATACGATTTCGCCAAAATTATTTACCGCCACACTCTAGAACGTAATGGGAACATTGGAATGGGACAATATGGGAGTGAAAATCGATGGTCGAGGTTACACCATCTTCGCTTTGCTAATAACATCATCCTTATAACACCAAACATTAGCCAAGCGATGCTTGACGACTTTGATAATGCCTGTGGAAAGATTGGTCTTCGACTAAATCTCTCAAAAACGATGTTCATTTAGAACGGATTGGTTTCGCATGTCCCATTCATGCTCAACGAAACGAATATCTCCGAATGCTCGAGTTATATCTATCTAGGTTGGGAAATCAGTACAATGAACGACCTAGTTCCAGAGCTGAGCAGAAGGAAACGAACGGCTTGGAGAGCTTTCAAGAGCATCGAGAATAAAGTGAAGAGAACAAAAAACACCCGACTCCGTGCCCACCTTTTTGATTCAATGGTACTTTCTGCCCTCACGTATGCGTCAGAAACCTGGTCCCTGCGTAAGCATGATGAAAGGTCACTCAGCGTTATCGAACGCGCAGTTGAAAGTACGGGAGTATTTTCCAGGACCAGGAGTATCCCGTTCCACACAAATAAGAGATGGGATTCGAAGCTCCGATCCGCGTCAACGATCAAAAACCAAAGATGCCGTTTCGTACTTCAAACAGTCGAAGATAAGGTGGGCCGGACACGTAATGCGTATGAATGACAACCGATGGACAAGAGCCGTTAGTGGCTGGATTTCTCGAAATGTCAAACGTACTGTAGGAAGACCACCGACACGATGGTCAGAGTTCTTCACGAAGAGCCTTGAAGAAAGACATGATGCTCAACGAGTCCCTAGAGCGAGCAGAACCCACTGGGCTACTCTTGCACCCGACAGGGAAAAATGGAACATTTACTAGCGCCCGCTCGAGTCACTCGACGATCAACGGGACTACGGGTGATACAGGTGATACTCTACCGTGAAAAATTATAGTAGGGAGAAAATAAATAGTTAGCATTGTGCAAAGAATATTATTTGGTATCCTCTCATTCCACGCATTACCCAAAACTCATCATAGCGACTGAAAATTCGGAAACGACTAGATGTTTATCGACAACTATGCTGCACATTGCATGCATTGTGAGTTCTCCGAAGCAGAGGCATTTCTGCGTTTCTTGGCTGGCCGCACTCTCTAACAGCACACCCTCTCCAACGGGAATAGTCTCTCGCCGCAACATGAGGAATTATGGGAGACATTATTATGAGGGCATCCTTTCGTGGATGACGTTCGTCGTAACTCCTGCGTTGGATGAGGTATTGACTGATTACAAAAAGTATGGGGAGAAACCTTTGTACACTAAAATAGATTACCGGAAAAGAATTACACTGTGTTACTGGCCACTCACGCGAAACCACTGTTACCCTCATAGGTGTCATCGTCGTGAGAGTGTTAGGTTGGTTCGATCTCGCTCTTCGGGCTAACCAAGCCCACAATCCCTTTGTGTCACTTTTCTATCATTCGATGCCAAACTTTGGATAGGAACTCCATATGCAAGGATAGGAACAGTAACAGTATGTTGGTGAGCCGACGTAGGCCATAGGCCAAATACTCGTTCATTTGCTTCATTAGTGCCTAATGGAGTCAAGTTTCTCCTTAAGCATATATTAACGCCGAACACTTTATCCTTCATCTTTTGACTAGGTTTTCGAGGTCTTCTTAGAGTTGTTCAAGTGTTACGGGGCATATTGTTATGGTTTTTTTTAACATCGACTGAGATTTCGGTATATTTTGACTTTTTCACAGCCACTATTCTACCGTTGGAGTTCCTCTTCAAAAGAGAAGCTCTTATGACAGACTCTTGTTAGTCGAAAAAATGCCTTACACCATGTCATGTGGACCGCGTCAATTCGTTTCGCTGTCTAATAACCGTCACCCATGGATCTGTTCGGAGCGTGATTTTTCTTAGAATTTCGAAATGTCTACTCTAAGCCGGTCCGACTTCCTCACCGTTGCCAGTCGCCACTTTTGTGAAACGGAAAGGAATTCGTCAATTTAGGACTAGGATTTTATTTTTTTTTCTTATTTTAAGACATCAGTGATTGCTGTAATTACTCAACCAACTGTTCGAGGATAACATAGGAGCGTAGTTTCCGAATGAATGAATATGGGGTCTAAAAATATGAGAAAAAAGGGCTGAATCAAAGCTGAAAAGCTGTAGGTCTCTTTAAATTCTATTCATTATTTTAGCTTCTCAATCTGGTTTTTGGTATTCGTATTGGTTTGAGACTTCGGAGAGATTGTCAGCCGTAAGGTAACCTTCTCGCAGTTAGTAGCGGAATTGAAGTGAATTTTGCCAAAAGCATCGTGCTCATCTCATCGTGTCCTTCGAGTGAGCAGAGCATGCTCTAGCGCTCCACGGGCCTGAATGGAGATTTCCAGTGCCTGCCGAAGTAACTCGATGTTTAATGAAATCAAAGGTGGTATCGGTAACATTGCCGTTTTAAAATGAGTTATGGAAGAATGAGAATAACAACCGAATGCTCTAGCACATGACGTTTGAAGCCAATTTTTTTGACAACTGGTGGCAGTTTCTTGATCAGTAAAGTGGAAATTGAGAACTGTACACATTCATAGCGTATACTTTGGTCTGCCACCTGATTTGAATGCATATTTTATGAAAATCTTATTTTAAATATGTTTAGGATTAAAAGCCTCGAAAAACTGGCAACGACATTTAAGATTTAGGAAGCCAGTTGGGAAAAGAATTTTTTGAATAATAAAGTTGAGTTAAAAGTTTAAAATTTAAAGGAAGCATGGCGGGCCAAAAACACCGACTGTGCAGTGGTAATCCCTTTTATGATGTAGCTGGACGGAATTCTTGTTTAATCGCTTTGCTGGCCAAAATACGAGAGCTTCAGGAAAAAAAGTGCGGAAGCGGTTTTATTCGTTCCGGGAAAAAATTGGAAAAGCTGTTTCATTCTTTCCGGAAAAATCAAATTTTCATATTCCTACAGTAATAGATCTATTTTGCTGCAGGCAAAGATCTATGAATTCTAGTGGTTTTTATTTCCATAAACAGAGCTTACCATGAGCTGAGATTCGTTGATTTAAAGTTAGAAACAACCATAGGCTTTTCACTAATTGCATTCTACTCAGTTCATGTTGATCATTATGTGTTAAGTTGAAATCAATTAACCTCTTAGTGGTGCTCATCTAACACATAAGGGTGACCTAGACTATTTTCGAGAAGTCTTGATTTTTCAGATTCAACTTTTTCTTGACTTCTTTAACCAATTTCTCAGCATGCTCATGATTCCTATAGCAAATATTGGTTCATCACCGTTATTGGCGTTAACACATACCTGAGCGCGAGTAGTGAAATCGGGGCACACCTCTTTAGCGCTGGACGGGGGTTTTTCATCGCTATTTTTGTCTCTATCGACAGCCGCTCCAACATGTTACCTGTGGCGTCGCTCGTGAAAAACTTCTGTTCACGTAGTTATTTTCGAAAACTATTTGCGTATGAGTATGTCTGGAAGCGAGAGACTGTTGCTGTTCAAGATAGTATGCAGCATAGAGACTAAGCTCCTGAAGAGTCGCAGAAATGCAAGAACTGGAAATTAGGCAGAGTTTTTTTTTCGCTATGATAAGACGACAAGTCATTGACGAAACCTCTTCAGAGTGGCTCATTCTTCACGAGACATGCGCCCCTCAAAAACGGAGTTCGGCACATTTTGTTATTCGAAACATCAAATCTCACCTTTTTACTTTACATTTGTTTTACGGCCTAAAAATTGCAGCCCACATGCATATGTGCTTTCGTACATATATTCAACGTAAATATATATATATATATATATATATATGTATAGATTGCACATAATCTTACGTATAGCAAACAATCTTTACCTACAGCACTGCTATCCTCACCCACTATCAGCAGGACTTATTTTCAATCGGCAGCGACTCTTATGAGTTGCTTGGAACGGTTACGTGATAACTGTGCTCATTATAAAGCTCCGATTCTATTGCGGTATCCAGCATCTTCTCTTCAGTTGCTCCTAAGACGGATCCTCTCTGAAGTAAGTCCTTGGTCGAGGGAAAACTCATGTACTAATTATCGATGTAATTATGCCTGCATTCGTACAAGAGATTTTACATGGGGCTCGTTACCCCATTGTGCGACATATCTCCTGTTACGGAAGAGTCGCTACCAAGATACACCAAAAATTTGAAGGTGTAACTAGTAGTTGTGCCTACTATGTGAAATATAATGGTGTAGGGCAACTCTACCTCACTATGTTGTACTGCAGTTCCTGTTGACAAGCTCGATTGGCGGTCTCATCTTTTATAACGTGCTTTTCCGTCACACATCGACTTGCCGGTAAAGTGGAGGTTAGCCAACAGGTTTTCAAATCTCTGTCAAAGAACCTCTTGAAAAATTGAAGAAACCTTTTAAAAAAATCCTTTTTTATAACATGGGGCTTCCATAGCAGATGTATGCAAGGACAGAATAGGAACTCCTATAATTCCTCAAGTATGAAAGTCCAACAATTCCCTTCCTGGACTAGATACCGAAAAGTTCTTTCATATTGTCGACCTTTGTCGCTTTTGCAACGCATTCTCCTGCGTTGCATATCTGTTCACATGGACCACAATCAGCTTCCAAATTTCGGTCATAAACAAGTCACATAAATGTTCCGCGCACCGAGGCAAAAGTTGTTTTTCCATACGAGAGTGACTATCTTCGAAAATCCAAAAGTTGTCATAGAAATCCATCGATAACTTTATCAACGTTCTTCCTCGTTTTGCGACTCACTTTCGTTGGTCTGTTCGAAATAAAGTGCAGGAGGCCCCACGTTCTCTTCCACATCCCCAATTTCTTCTTTGTTATTCTCAACAAGATGTCGATCGATGCCGAGTTTGAAGACGTCATAAACTGACATATTTAAGGCCTAAGGCCAAAGCGTTCAAATCTCGGTCAACAAAATTAATTGAATACGGCAAAGAAAAGGATTCATTGTAAAAAGGAAAGTTAGTTGTGTTAAAAATGAGGTGAGGAAATGAGGGTGAGAGGAAACAGGAATAAAAAGACCGACAAGAATTATGCAATGACAATAACCTCACATGGAGGCGCCCTTCGGATCTCCTGAACATTTATGGAACAATGACTCTGATTTCTTTGATAAAAATTATAGGAAATCCTACCATCCTACCAAATACTACCATTCATCCTTGATGTTATTATTTGAGCCTGTTGATTTTTACATCCAGTTCATAACTATGTAGGAGCAACTGCACTTTCAGCAAGTACAACTGGGCTAATAACGAACTTCATCAATTGGTATTGAAGCTGTCAGAGTTCAGAGATCTTCGCTAATAACATACGTTTTCTATTCTGCAACGGTAAAAAATTAACATCTCGAGTTCTCTGGTTATTGGAAAGAAATTATCTGTGCATTACAACCACGAGGATGCTGAGATATTTTTGCTAAGCTCCAGACCGCAGGTGTCTGCGGTGGGGAACGAACGCGCTGTCACCTTTTTCGGGGACTAATGAGTTTACCACCACACCGTGCTGGTCCTTCGTTTCGCTCGTCTCTCAGCTAGTTCTATCGATCAGTGCCATCAGCAATCATTGTGGATTATTATCTATGATTACGGATATAAATTATCCTTGGATATGGAAATGGATTTATCGAAAAAGAAATCTGCCTAGTCCTTAATGTAAAGCGTAAAAGGTCCAAGTTTTGATCAGTATTTCACAGTTTTCTCTTTTCCGATTGTTATGATATGTCCTAGTTACGGCACATATAACGGCAGTAATCATATTGCCTTTATACCTCTAGATGGAATAAGACCTATTGTATAATAGCGTTATGTTTTTTAACCTCATAAGTGCTGCTGAAAGTTTGTCGTTTACAGCCGAAAAAGCATGCATTGGTGTGTTTATGTCGCTGCCGAGTTTTACCATGTTGGAGCTTACGCGAAATCAACGATGGTCGCGTATAGATTAAACCGTAGTATTGAGTTTAAGAGCCATCTGTAGTCTGTTGACCACTGCACAAAACAGACGATGGTATTGCTTCACTAATAAGTAGCTGTTGTCCGGTAGCGTTGCTCAAAGTTTTTTTTTTTTCAAAAAGAGCATCATGATTCACTTTCACGATCTTCGAGAAGAGCCGGCTATTGCATCGAAAAAGTTCCTCTTAATCGTTCGTCTTCATATACAGTGCAGTTGGTTAGGGGCTGTGTTTGGTTGTTCGCGTAGAGCTGTGCTGAGCTTCTGCCTCATTCGATACTGGTCGTTATATTTGGTTTTGCGCTATCTGTGGTATAGCAGCGCTAGCGAGGATCGTAGTTCAGAAGCATTCTGTGGCCTTCTTGAAGAAAGTAGTAATTGTGGTAAACTTCATTCTAATGGCTTGTTGACGATGATGTTTGTATTTCAGTCCGTTTTCCTATGGGTAATGAGTCCTGCTGTATGCAGCAGTACTTCAGAGGATGTGAATGTGTTCGTCACGAACATCATATTCGTGGGACTTGTTTGCGGTTCTGTTCGTTCACTAGCCTTGTTGGATTCGAGCTTTGTTTACATAGCGTGACTGGTTTTTGATGTGTGCGATTGCCACCATGACCTCAGCGAAGTATTGATGAAAGTAGAGTTTCTGCCAGTCGGTAGATTGGAGAAGAACTGGATTCACATTCCAGGAAATAATTGGCTCGTTATTTTTCGCTAGCTATGTTGTCATCTCTTCTTTTGATTTCCAAAGATTTTCAGCCGGATCTCGATCTTATGGCGAAACTTGTTGACGCATTTGATACGATGACAGTCCAAGAAAATTCTTTTCTAGCAGTCCTTAAGAACATAGTGGTTAGTTTTTTTTAAATCTTACTTGATATCTTATTTCAGAGCTTTTTTTGTTAAGTTTCGAGATTATATTTCTTATTAGTTCGCTTTAATGTCTTCGTTTTGAGGCAAATTAATATTCTCATTAGTTTTTGGCAAAGCACTTTGTGAGGCTTTTTTCTTGGAGCGAGGTTCCTGTATGGAGATTTGCTTGTGAACTTCTAAGCTCATACTAGTCTTCAACTTCACGAAGTGTAGTCCTTATGAGCAGTAAGTACAGTAATTTCGCATGTTTTCGAGCATAGTTTTCTTTCATTATATGATTTAATGACCACTTTGATATAAGAGCTTTCCAGTCCAACTTTGTCAATTAGCACATCAGTCACACTGCAATAACCGAGTCCATGCAATGTTCTTCCATGTAGTGTAGAGTGGTGACATCAAGTTACCTACTAAAGTGCACTCGTAGTATTGCCCTGGTGCTCTTCAAATTGGCATCGTAGTCTGTCCAAAAAGGAGAAGGACCGTCTTAAAGCTGCGGGTTCCGTGGCTTGTTTCATTGGCGGCGAAACGCGCTAACTGACGAGTGATGACGAAGTGGGAAAACGGTGTCTTAGGTCAGCACGTTGTTAATGTTAACGATGGGGAAGCACATAAAGGATAAAGGATGAAACTTTCGGCGGTTATCAATTACTGAGGGATGCGGATTACACTGCCTTCATTAAGTCTCGTTAGGTGGGACTGAATGCATATCTGGTCTATACAATGACTTTCGATGGGGACCTATGTGCAAAGTCAGTGATGCTATCCTTCCCGACAAGTTTCCAATGTGACGATCTCTGAAGAAAGGGAAGCAAAGCCGGGTGAGTCGTGGCCAAGCGTATACTTTATGGCAATACTGGGTTAAAAACTCAGATACAGTGCATCGAAAAGCCCTTTGAAAAGGAAATTTGTTTTCAAACTGCTGGATTATTTTCTCACCGGAGCAGTAATTTCTTCAGTATACAATGATGTGTCACCTGTATCACCTGTAGTCCCGTTGATCGTCTAGTGACTCGAGCGGGCGCCATAAATCTTCCATTTTTCCCTGTTGCGTGCAAGAGTAGCCCAGCTGGTTCTCGTCGCTCTAGGGACTCGTCGAGCATCATATCTTTCTTCTCGGTTTTTCGTTAAGGACTCTGACCATCGAGTCGTTGATTTTCCTGCAGTGCGTTTAACATCCCGAGGAATCCAGTCACTAATGGCTCTTGTCCATCGGTTGTCGTTCATGCGCATTACGTGTCCGGCCCACCTTATCTTCGACTGTTTGTCGTACAGAAAATTTTACAAAAGGAATCAAAATATCGAAGTAAGAAGTGCTGATTTAGCACTCTTTTTTTGAATATAGAGCGGTTATAGAAGACAATCAAAGTAAATATCCTTATGGTAGTATTTTTCAGCAAATTCATGAGCAGGCGGCTAGTGATTTGGCTACAGAGAATGATGAGTTAGAGAAGTATAGAGGTAATCTGGATAATGAGCAAAGTGGAGTCGTTACCAGTGAAATCCAGCAAAATAAAAACGAAGGTATGATTTTCGTGCTTGTATTCACCAACTTTCTGTGATTAGTGAATGTTTGGGATTATTACACTTTTGGTCTGAGCATTTCCAGATGATGATGGTGATGATGATTTGCTAAGAGAGACACTGAAGGAATTGGAGCAAGTGTCGTTACAGGCACTTGCTGCCGCCGAACTGAATGAAAAACTTGTTGAAACATTACAACGTCACAAAAAGAATGTTGGTCTCCTTATTTGCACATTTATTCTGTCACACATTCCATTCAAATAACGAAGCTGCTGTCTTCAAATAATATCTTTTTTTCATACTTAAAATTTGCTACTGATTTCATCTCTATCCAGTGAGGATCCTTGAGATCATTTATGAGAGCCTGAACAACAATTTTCCATTGTTGAGATTTTTTTCAGTTTTGTTCCATTATTTATGCAGTCTGTTTGTTTATTATTATTACTATTATTATTACACGACTCGAGATCACATGTATCACACTTTTCGAATCTCGACACTTTCTACATTCGACTCATTCCAACGCATCCACAATCCACGAAGGTCTTCAGGCTTTTTGTATGTGTGTTCGGCGGCTTTTAGAGGATTGTTTGGTCTTCGTTAGGAATGTCGTTGAATGCTGATCACTTTGATTTTCCTTAGAATCATATGTAATTATAGGGCGTCCCACATGGATTAGAGGAAGCTTTCACATCTATGTGTTGATCAAAACACTTCTCGAATTCGATTGGTCTCCTCGTGCCCCTCATCTACAACTTCCAAATTTTTACGTGTACCTTCGACTGCTGCTTGAGGATTTTCCTTTCGTCGTTAATGTCGTTGAATGGTGGTCAAATCGAATATCTCTGGAGTCCTGAGATTGCCGGGCTAGAGCGTTCCTGTTTAAATTGCTGAGAGTGAACTTTTCGCAGACGGGTCCGGTTCCAATTTGTCGACCCCGAAGGCATGACTTGGTAGGCCCGGAGTGGAATCGAGCTAACACTGTGCTCGTGATGACCAGCATCACTACCACTCTGCTACCCGCTCCCCCTATGAGAGAATATGTGGTGACAGAATGTGGAATCCGTAATGTTTAGAAACTGTAATGGCTGATCATAATAGCATAAATACGAGGAGATGTTTTGTATTTTGAAAAAAAAAAGAAAGACAGAACACAGATACGCAGATGATTGCCGTAGTTGTATTCTTCCTTCGTCTGCATAAGTATGGACTTGTTTTATTCGCCCTGTTGCTTCTTCAATTGGTCATTCGGCCAATCGTGGGAATCACTGTCTTCCTAGCAAATCTTAGTCGCAAGGCAGCAAACCACTTTTCATAACATTGTCGATCGACAATATTTTCTCTGTGATGACATTCTATGTGTCTGTAACCTACAAATCGTGTGAAGGATTTTGCAGCAGTGGCTTGATTGTTGACGATTTTCTTAGCAAATTGTTGTCGAGATGCTTGTAAAGAAAGGAACTGGATTGGATAAAAGTTGATGGTTTGTCGGTGTAAAGTGTGGAATACAATTTTGTGGTCTAGTTTGTTCAACAGTGTTTTTCATATGAAGTGTGGTTTGACGTCTTGATCTCTGTTTTGTCTTGCAACGAATTAGGCTACTTTCAATTAAGCAATATCAAACGCGGGCCTATCACCTCCTCATACATGTAGTTATTTATGACTGTACTCTGATTTTTATTTTTAAAAGTTAGAGTTGATGATGGGAGAGCTTTCAGAGCAGTGGTTTTGTGCACTGCAACAAAGATGGTCTTTGGTTCGATTCCGCGTCGCGCGCTCGCCAGGCCCTCCCCACCAAGATTCGGCCATTTGGTACCACGCTTGTCTTGGAAGGTAGCAGTGCTCATCTGATATATTGGTAGACTTCCACAAGTAGTTCTATTAACCAGATATACGTCAAATCACATTTACATGCCTGATGAAGTCGAACTCATGGTGCAACCTTCAAGGATTGATCAACTCCGAACTCTGTATCTTTTATCGTTTTGTTGTTCATGAATATATCTGCCAAATGCAAAGATAATTCACTGTCACTTTTTAAAATCTAAATTGGACATCGGGACTATTTTTCGGGTCAGTTCGGTTCATATGGAGCCCATTTTGAGTCACTTGTCGCTTACTATAATGAAACGGATTCTTTTTGTAAAGGAATGGTAAAACAGTCCTCGATCTCTTGGTTTAATGTGGTGTATTCGCCGCCTACTTCTTTCTTGAACTTTCTCTACTTACCAGTTAAGTTGTAATATCTCGAAACCGTTCCTATAGATGAACAAGGTTTGTGACCGTTGTGGAGGTTCATTTTCCCATGAAACTTCCATGTTAGTGGGAACCTGAAATTTCCTTCATGTGTTTTTTCAGTTGCTAGAATGTAAACCTTTCACTCAACCCGATCTCTAGAGCTCAGCTGCTAATATTGGCTTGCATATGAGGACACTATGAGTCGAGTTCTTGGGATCTTGGGATTCTCAGATCCCATCATCTTAGGCGTAACGATTGTGATATCTCAATATTGATGCTTCTGATTATATTATAGTACAATGCGGGCGCGTGTGGCGCAGTGGTTAGAGACCCCACTGCGACACACACGTGGAGTCAATCTACGCCCCATGACCCACCAAGCCTTTCATCCCTCCAGGGTCGGCGAATTGGTACCAGCCTTGTCTGGGAGGATAGTAGCACTGGCTCGATACATCGGTAGGCCACCGCCAGTCATTGTAAAGGCCAGATATGCATTCAGTCACCTCCAACGATGCTTAATGAAGTCTAATGAATAGCGTATCCCTAAGGGATTGATCAACGCCATGAAATTTGTCCTTTATCCTTTTATCGTACAATGTCAATCTTTGGTGAGCTCTTACAGAGTATTCGAAATTGCGTTAGAAATGAATATGATATGAAACATGGGAAGAGAACTGGAATAAAACGCAAGATAGTACTGACTTCGTCTTGAATTTGTAGTTACTTAGTGCAATGTTGTTCAGTATGATTTATATTCCATTCGTTTGGTCACTGACATATCAAATCCATTTCCGCCGGGTGCTAACGTGTAAGCCACCACAGCCACCACATGCGTCTTTCGTTTCGTCTTTCTCTCAGCTAGTTTTCTATCTACCAGTTACATCAGTAATCACCCGTAATTGGGATTGATCTGTGGAGCACAAATCGGCCTTGAAACCAGTTGAGCTGAATAGGTACTATAAATAATAATGTAGTCGCTTTTCACTTACTGCATATTCTTTACTATACTTTTTATTTGCTGCCTAAAGAATAGGCAGTAATTAAAAAGTGACTGCAGTGATATTCTTTTCGTCTATGTTATGATGAGAGCTTAATCTGTGCTGAAGCCATCTATGTTTGAGTTAACTTCGGCTCGAAATCTGACGCCCGCTGGAGTCGTTTCGGTATAACTCAATATTTGACTAGTGAAAAAGAATTTGTATCAGTTTTTCAAAAAGGAATTCGATATTTTATGAATTTCTTCACTAATTGGGAAGATTTTTCCACTTAGAGTCGTGATTTATCGGTAGTGAATTCGCTTGCGGAAATGTTAACGCTACTCTGTCCATCGTTGAATCTCCTAAAGTCCTCATATACGAATTCGTTTCCTTAACATATTCGCGTAGAAGCTGGTTTTTCGATAACCGACCATGGTTTCTGGATCTCTAGAGCACTTTAGGAATTAAGGATTTTCAGATTCTTAGAGCTGACTGCTGTGTCGCATTAATCATATATGATTTTTGTGTAATCATCTTTCAAATTTGGACATGCTTAGAATTAAAACTTCCAGAAACTTGATAACAAATTCCCACGACCGACGCTCTATTAGTCTCGGCATTGATCAAATAAATAGTTCTTGATATTATTTTTGAGCAAACACAAGGTGTTACTATATTTTTTTATTCCGTTAAAGCTGACGTTTCGACAGTGTCGTCTTCACAGTGTCTTCACGAGAGCCTGGAAGGGTGTATTGAGTTCCGTTTTTTAAAATTTCTAATGGAAGGACGGCAGTCGCTAAAATAAGCCATGCATTGAAGAACGCCAGCGTATCGTGCTGAACAGAATCGCGATTGCTTATTTGCTACGTTTGTCGAGATATTACCTTTGATGCAACAAAATGGATGGAAAAGAATATGTCATGAGTTCCAGAACATCGGAGTTTCGTGTTAGTGAAACGGTAGGACTTTCATCCCATAGAAAGAGATTTGTATATTTGAATGTTTTTATTGCAACTAGTAAAGTTCACAATGAGCTGAGATCTCTTCATTTACAATTGGAAGTGGTCATTACTTTCGCACCGTGTCTCCTGCAGAAATCACTTCGTCACGAATTTGTTAATGAATTTATCTGTAAATGTACACTTTAGTCCGTTTTTTTTTTATAATAATCAACTCTTCGAAACTGCACATATGCCTTTCATTTCTAGGCTATTTAGAAATAGCATATAGAAAAATATCGGCAATTGTTTTTCTTGCATTTCTGCTTCTGTCGATGTACCGTTTCCTCTTGCAACGTAGCCTTTCGTTCAACTTTTTGTTTGCTACCTATTATTTTTTCATAGCAGCATGTTACGTGAAACACAACCACAGCGATGGTGAGATATGGACAAAACTCGGAACCCCAGGCCGGCTTAGAACCCGTAATTACACTTTCTGGATGTTCACATGTTACCCACTGCACCACGGATGCCGTCGCTTTGCCTTTCTCGCAGTCATTTCTTTTTTATCGTAACGGCGCTACCACCCATCAACGGGAATGATCTGGAGATAACAAATCGGCGTTGAATCCAGTAAAGCTGGAGCTACAGAGCAAATCACAATGTTCAAGTTTTTATTTGCTGCCCACCACTTTTTCGTGGCAAAACTTATTGTTGCTGTCTATTATTTTTCGTCCGTTTATTAATTGCAAAAAAATAATAGGCAACAAATAAGAGTTAAACTTTGTCATCTCGACTGAAGGTCCAGCGCAGTAAAGGATAAAGCTGCCAAGGTTGATCATTCCCTAAGGGATACGCCAAAGATTCAATTTCATTAAGCATCGCTGGAGGTGACCGAATGCATGTCAAGCTTATACAATAACTTGCGGTGGCCTACCGATGTATTGAGTAAGTGCTACTACCCTCCCAGACGAGTTTGGCACTAATTCGCCGATCCCAGAGGGATGGAAGTTTGGTGAGCCTGGCGCGCGGGATCGATCCCATGTATATTGCAGGGCGCCTCAAACCACTGCGTTACACGCACTCCTTGCTTACGATCTTCAGCCCAACTATGTTCAATGCCATTTTATGTTTCCTAGATCATTCCCTTTGACGGATGTTGCTAATAGCATCGTTAGGATGGAAAAATGGGTAAGGGAGCGGCCAAAGAAAGGCTTTGGTTGGTTTGCTGGATAACACCCGAACCCACGGAAGAGGTAATCACGGGTTCATAGCATTGCTGGGGTTCCGAGTTTTGGAAACATCTCAACGTCATTGTGGTAGCAGGAGTGTGGAGTAGTTCTTGTGTTATACTTAGCACCAACTGATACCTTAAGTACTGCCTTGGAATTCTAAAGTCATTAATGAGCATTAGTAATAAGGATGGTGAATATTAAGGCTGTTGCCTTAATATTCTGTATGATCGAGCTGACACGTGGTTGGTACAAAATCTTGTTTTCGACTAGCGTTTCGGTGCCTTTGCCTTCCTCAAAACAACGTTGGTCCAAGTCGATGGTCCATAGTTGACCATTGGCGTGATGTGGGCGTTCGTCACCGATCGGGTCGTATCCAATGGAGGGAGCACCGCTAGAATAGTGAACTTCACTCTTTTGCAAAGTGCACCGCTTAGTGAGTTAACCATTCGAACGGTGCTTCCTACAGTGGATTCGACTCGATGCGACAACATACACCGACATTGAGACAACGACTAGTCATGGATGATCGATACGGTTCAACGCGATTTTGGGGACGGCAGAGGCCCTGAAACATTAGCCGAGTAAAACTTTTGTATCAATATCGTGCCAGTTCAATCTTCCCGAATATTATTGGTCATTATTGTCGAGGTTTAATAAAAGTTAGCTTTTAAGGTATAAAATAAGACGACAAATTTATGCTTTTCTTCAACATCCTTTAGTTCTTTTATGATTAGTATGGTACAAAGCTTGCTATATCAAGGAAGAGTGAAAAAAATATGTGGTACCAGAGCCTGGTTACTTTTTCAGCAGTTCAAAGATTTGGACATGATCTCGAATTAGTTAGTCCTTACTAAGTAAATTTCAGTGAAAATGTGTCACTTTCCGGTTAAAAGTTTTGTTTTTTCAAATCTAATCGAAAGTACTTCAGAGAGCGTTGATGTTGGAAATGCGTAAAGACAAAGCCGAAATGCTCAAAACCGCTGCTACTGCTGCAATTGTTGAGGTTAAAAAAGCAAAAAAAGAAGGTTGGGTAGAAGTCAAGTCATCTCAAAGCTTTTGCTTTTTTTCTACAAACAAAAATATAAACTTTTTACTCCTGGGTTTTATAATATTTCCCTCCAGCAGTTTTCCTGGGTTTAAGGTTACTTGCTTATTTTTAGGGTCTTTTAAATAATGCTAGAGGCATGTTTTTTACATCTTGTAGATGATTTAGAGTGCATGTAGATGTACACGTTTACTTTTAGTAATTATTGAAAAGGGAAGAACTCTGATTTTTCTTTATTGGGTTTTCGTTTTCGTTTGCAACAGCCTTCATTCAGTCTTCCTTTTCAATAATGAAGAGAAACTGAAATTGGAAAAATTCCGAGTAAATCTATTTAAAGATTATTACCTTTTTACTTTTGTCTTCGTGTTTATTTTACTTTGTCGTTTTGCCGGTTATAATAGTATCAAGTATAACTTCAATGCTGCTGAGATATTTGCAAAACTCCTGACCGCAGGTGTCTGCGGTGGGGAACGAACGCGCTATTGTTCTTTCCGGAGAGTAACGCGTTCACCACCACACCATGCGGGTCCTTCATTTCGCCTGTCTCTCAGGTAGTTCCCGCATAGTGTGGTGGTGAACGCGTTACTCCCCGGAAAGAACAATAGCGCGTTCGTTCTCCACCGCAGACACCTGCGGTCCGGAGTTTTGCAAATATCTCAGCATTGTTGAAGTTACATTTCGCAATATATACCCTGCCGTTAAAAAGAATAGGCGGTAAATAATAAGTTAAAATAATATCGAGTATCCTCAATTATTTTCATTCCCAATCAATAGAAATTTCGAACGTGGATTAGTGATCAATTCGTTTTTTACAGATTTCGATGTGGTTTTCACTTTTATTGAATAGGATATTTTACCGCAATAAATAGGATACTTAGTGAATTTAAAGTCTTCTAATTCAAATATAAGACTGCAACGAAATTTAGTGTCGTTAAACCGTGCTGAAATCCAGAAAAAGCAAAGGGAAGCTGAAGAGCTAAGGAAAGCTGCTCTGAAAGCTGGAATCCAGTTTGGAGCAAATCAGCAAAAACAAGTAAGTTTTACTGTATAGTTGTTTATGTCATAACATTTTTCGAAGTCTCCGTTACGCTAATTTGTATTCAATTAGGAAAATGTGGTTAAAAATCTGTGTTCAATTAATGTTCGACTCTTTCATAATGACGAGATCAAAGCTGCCCTTAATGCCAATGTGAACGATGTGGACAGAATACCTCCAATTCCTGTTGTGGAGAAGCCACCAGAGGTGCCCAAAGATTCTGAAGAAGATTCTCTGGAAGCGCGTCGGAAACAGATTAGGGAAAATATACGAAAAGAAAAGGAACGGTTCGTTGCCTTCACGTTGACTTTTGGTGTGACTATTGTTGTTCTCTGTTGTTCACTTGTTCAAAGAAAAGTGCGTGTGGCGCAGTGGTTGGAGGCACCCTACAACACACACGTGGAATCGATCCCTGCGACCATGGCCCACCAAGTCTTCCATCTCTTCAGGGCTGGTAAATTGGTACCAGACTTGTCTGGGAGGATAGCAGCACTGGCTCGATACATTGGTAGGTCACCACGAGTTATTGCAAAGGCCGCATATGCATTCAGTCACCTCCAAACGATGCCTAATGAAGTCGAATGCATGGCGCATCCCTCAGGGACTGATCAATGCCGAGAGCTTTATCCTTGTCTTATTGTTGATCTGGTATCCTATAAAAGTTAAACCTTCTGAAATTGTTATCCTTTGCTACGCGAGCCTGTCGTATTCGTACTTGCGAAGGTTTAGCCAAGTTCATAGAATTTGGACAAAAAGTTGTTTTTTCTTCGAACCAAATTTTATGTAACCCGGAAACATTCTTTGGCAGGTAATGATTAAAAATCTGAAAAGAAATTCGTGAAACTGCTAGCGCTGTTGGTAAATCGTTGTCATCATAGCGTAAAATCAGCTGGGTCACCTCGTCGCTGCAACCGTTCTTGTATAGATTTCTATACTACTTCGCTTTGGCGCCAAGTGTTGTTACTTGTGTTGTTCACGGGATATCACCGTCCAGCCGGGTTGTTCTTATTAAAAAAAGAGTTTGCCTTTTCCGCTAAGATGAAGTTCCATATGACTCTGTCGCTCTCTTTTTTACAGCAAGTTCGTTTTCAGACTGGTTTAATCACGATATTGCCTTAAGTCTAAAATTTTTATGACTTTGCAATGTGAAAAATGTGGCCTACCTGCTTGCACTTAGATCATGCAGCAAAATCTGACATCTATCACGCAGTTTCTTACAGAGCAGCCGTCTTGGTTGTCCTTTCATCTATCACTATCGTCAGCATTTAAATATTCAATAGAAACAGCAAATCCAGTTGAAATACTTCACCTCCTTACTTGTCGTTTGGTATATGAATGCTCCGCTGGTTGACACATAACGGATATGCGGCATTTAGCATAATTTCTTGATACCTAGAAGACTTTAGGTAGTCTGAACATGACAACAGCATTGTAGAAGAAACTACTTCATCCTTCTATGGGTACGGATGATATCTATGCTAAAATTTACTATGTGTCAATTTATTTTATGATTGAGTCACATTGCTGTCAGTATTTGGAAGGATTCTGCAGCTCATGTTGAGTATATTTCGATATTTTTCCGTACGCCCACCTTCCACACTTTAGCCGTAATTCATCAAATCGCTTACAATTGAACAAGAGTTAATTGTTTATTAAATTGCTCTCTAATAAACTTGGTGGAAAAGGAAGAGGATGTTTTCTCCATTTCTTTAATTGATGCGCTTACACGAGGTTGATGAATTAGTTTTACTCGGCTAATGCGTCGGCGTCTTCATTGTGATCAGAGCAGATGATCCAAATCGATGGTCGACCGTTGTTTGTCTTCTCGATGTGGCGTCTTCATCTTCGTATCGTGTCGGATCTACCTCATTGGAGCGTCTCTCGAATGAGGTGTAAAGTGATGAAGATGAAAAAACTGATTTTTGCCTTGCGACCCATCTCCAATTGGTCTGTTTTAGATTAGCTATCGAATGAACATGCATATTACGATAAAAATTATTCCGTAACGCATTGAACTGGAAATGGACGCTATAGGTCCAACTTGTCCATTCAAGCTGCTGTATTTGCACACATGCAAATCATCCATCATATGTTAAATGCACTGACGTCACTGACTTTATTTGTGATCACCACCTAATTTAACGAAGGCTTGCATATTACCTTGACCGTCTACTAAAGTACAGCGAGGTGTGCAGTCAGAACCTTACCCACTTAACAGCTGTAAGTCTTCGTGGATGTCCATCTGCGATGCGAGCAGACTCCACGTTAGCAAGCATCATCCTTGTTAAGAAGCAGCTAGACTTTGGAAGAAAAAAATGCACGCCTATCAAAATACCAGCACTGATGTTTTTTTTTCTAACCTCATCATTTTCATAGGTTTTCTTTCTGAACGTAACAGTACTTTTATTTAATCAAGCAGCAGATGTTTCTAGATAAGTTACTGACGACTGTTTGGTTGCATCAAACATAGTGCGTTAAAACAGTATTGAGTGTAAACAAGTGTTTTCTTAGTTGTAGAAACTAATCTTGTTGATATTTTTTTTAAAATTGCGTTTTGCAATACCAGATGAAGTTGATAACAAACAACATATAGCAGTTGGGTTTACAGTGGTGAGTGCTTTTAACCCGTTGTGAAAGCATATTCAACGTGGGGTGACAATCTCACTGGAGTGTGTGTACAGGTGCAATTGTCAGAATACTTTTATAATAGCGGCATTGCAGCCGGACGCCCAGTAAGACCTCCCAGCTACGATGAGGTGGTACACAGTCGGGAGGGAGGTAAGTAAATAAATAGATGTAAAAAACAGAAAAGACGTTTAAAATAAACAAACTGTTGTTGTGGAATATTGCAACGATTAGTTCCAATAACGTAATTTGTATGAACCTGAGCAGAAAGCACGAAGTGTTCAGATTTTTCGCAGGTTTATCACAATGATAAGAAGCGAAAACATAATGGAAATTCAGGCCAAATTGTAATACACCGTCCTCAAAACTCTATGGTTAATCTTAACCCTTTTATTTATTGCCTTTTCTTTTTAATTGCAGGGTATGTTGTGAAATATAACTCGTATATAATGCTGAGATATTTGCAAAACTCTGGACGGCAGGTATATGCGGTGGGGAACGAACGCGCGCTATTGTCCTTACCGGGGAGTAGCGCACTTCACCACCACACCATCCGGGTCCTTCGTTTTGCCTGTCTCTCAGCTAGTTCTATTGATCTTTTGCCATCAGCAATCACCCTATGGTTAATTGTTGTTTGGCACAAATTAAAGTCTACAGATCATTATCATGCAAACTTCACTTAGCGAAAGAAGAAAACCTCTATGATTGACAAGTATAGTCAAGTGATTAGGCCAGCGACCAAATAAGCTAAAATCAATGCATGAGGTTTGTTCAAAATAAACTACACAAGAGGAAATGCAGCTCTTTTTAACATCAGTCCACTAACGAGTGGGATTTGGATGGCAAGTAAGAGCATGTAATCACAAAGGAGATGTCTTTTAGAAGAGAAGGCAAATGTATTCACGTTAAATTTGGAACTGTTATTGCTGAAGTCAGGTGGGAGCGAGGAATTTTGACAAGAGCGGAACTTCAAACGAGTAGTTTTTTCTCACAAAAAAAAGTGGAACAGTTTGTACATCGAGCTGCGTGTGCGTGTGTGTGTGTGTGTGTGTGAAATCAATGCCGATGTTGGCATTGGTGTTCAGAAACCAGTCCAGAACGACTTCATTTGCATGTTATGTCATTGTCAGCTCAATAGTGCAACTCACAGACACTGGTACCATCAGTTCTCAGTCGGCCTCATAAAACTATTGACTTTCCTTGAAGATATGCAAACACGAACCAGGGCTGTTTCATGTCGAGGATGCTTCCCATCGCTCTCGGTATTTGTACAATGCGAGTTTCCGCTAACATAAAAGATACTTTCTGTCTTATGTCATATCAACTTACCGCACGCTGGGTCCATTAGCGTGTGACCTCCCTCTTTGTAGGAGTCATCAGTGCAACTTTAGCTTTTTGACGTTGTATTACTCGTGGAAGCAACTTGCTTGCAGCCCGTAGTCGTGGTCGTGACAGTAGAATGGTAACATCATACTGTGTTCTCGTCTCATCTCGTTAGCTCCAGAAGGGCGTACTATCTATGTGATAGTTCACGAATTGTCCTAAATGCTATTGGAATATTGTTCTATGTCTTTTTCCGCGGAGCGTACTGGTTGTCTATGAACTTGATTTTACCGGTTACTGAGGTTCCTGTAAAGGAATTGAAGGAATACTTTGCCAAGCCGACTTTCACTTAACCTTGGCTCGAATAATCGGCACATTTCTTTAGATTGTTCAGATTACATGAGGTTATTATATACCTTTATCCGGCTAACGTTTTGAAGTCTTCGTTTCCTTCAGAACCGACGATCCAAGTCGGTGATCCACAGTACAACGTTGTTGGTACTCTCGATGTAATGTCTTCGTCGTCGTATCGAGTACATTCTTCACTGAAGCACCATTCGAATGAAGTAACCTCACTCGGTGGTGTCATTCTTTCTTTTCATACAGCATGGTAGCTTACTGATTGTTGCCTGAGAATGATTTGTTTTATATCAACAATCCGATAACAGTCGGTATTAGAATTGCTAGTACGCAGCGCAATAAAGATGATAAACTTAGCAAAATGTCTACGTTTGCTCAAATGAGAACGAGCTTCTGTGCCTTTCTATAACTAGATAGTCACTGATACAAATCTGAAGGATTGAAGGCTGCCTTAGAGAACTCACTAGTACATATTTGTTCTTCACTGCTCATCAGCTAACCGTTCCTGTCCAACACTGAAGTGATGCTTTGTTACTCTTTCATATCAACGAATGAGGGTATATCGTTCCGCTCTAATCAATTTCTGAGCTATGCGCTATGAGTCTCAATTCACTAGGCATCGTGTAATCTAGTGCATATCTGGCCTATATTTGTGACTTATGCCGGCCTGACGATATGTGAAGTGCTGCTATTCTTCCAGACAAGTCTGGTAGTAGTTTGCCGTCTCCGTACTTATGGAGGGCATTGGCGAAGGTTCGAAACAACACCCACTTTTGTACTGCAAGGCACCACTAACCACGCAGCTCATGATGAGAAAGTTCTTTCCATTATTGAATAAAACCTACTCGCACAACAAGTACTTCGTCCAGTCGTCTGTAAAGCCTCTGTTAAGGTCGTTTTGATTCCCTTGAGACTCGCTCCAAGCTTCGTTTTTGTTTTTTTCCTGTTTCATTGAGGTGGACCGGGTTGTGCCTGATTCCTCGATCACCTCTACCATCTCTATCACCTCTATCTCGTATCTCTCACCTTTATAAAACATTTTCTTATTGATTTTCAATTGAATTTAAAACTTCCTACCAAGGTTCTATCTGCAACGGCAGTGTGCAAGAGTGTTTCAGTTGGTCCTACTCGATCTAAGACGCCTCAGTGGAAAAGATTTAGCGTGAGTTTAGTGGTTATTCTGCTGTGCGATTGCCATCAAATGTAACATATTCGCTTTATTATTTTGTCTACTGGATTTAAGAACTATCAGTGGGGCCCGCCTGGTTTCCGACATCTCAACACTCGGCAATATCTCCCACCTCTGTTTGTCGCCGTAGGTGGAATATTAGCAAAATTTCTCACTTGCGTGATACCGGAAGTCACCTTGCGATAATGCATTGAGGAATATTGAGTAACTACACACTCTTCTCACATAGATTCTGAGTTTTGGAGGTCGGGACATTAGGGCAAAAAAGAATCGTACAACCTGAAAGGAGGGTAATGAGGCAGTTGCTCCTTATCCTCTTCACTGGATCGTATATGGTTTTGCAAATATCTCAAGCACCTCGTTTTTTT
The DNA here is from genome assembly GCA_900624975.1 of Angiostrongylus costaricensis. Lineage (NCBI taxonomy): Eukaryota > Metazoa > Nematoda > Chromadorea > Rhabditida > Metastrongylidae > Angiostrongylus > Angiostrongylus costaricensis. Next base: position 76,685 of record UYYA01004682.1, read on the forward strand.
CTACTTAACTCATATGTTTTGTCGTCCATCACCTTGACTTCTCTACCTAAATAAACCGAGATGTAGAATCCGGTGATATCCTCTCTGTTAAGCGTAAATACTCAATTCTACATTCTCCCTCCCACC